>JAVDBV010000703.1:0-14534 GCA_032619315.1 Piper longum
CATGTCTTGGTGAGGTTCCAGATGATACCAATTCGGGCCAACTTCGGACCGACCGACAAATCGAGAGATACACATTCGGACCGGCCGACAAATCGTGTGGCTAATTGAGGCAACACCAAAACCAAAACCGACCTTGGCTCTGATACCAGTTGTTGGGCCCTTCGGGCCCCAAAAGTGACTTGCAACAGGTTCATGGGCCTCTCTTAATCTAAAAGCTAGCTTAAGAATTAAGGCTTTCTCATTAGCTTATATACAAGTCACCGGTTGCCTCCAAATGGGATGTGGGATTAACCCAACAAAGGTCAGATCTTTTAAATTGTTTGCAGGCCTATAAGGTCAAGGGCTTCTGATTCATAATTTATAACTGTGCGGAATTGCATAAATTGTAGGGAAATTGGATTTACAAGATCAGAAAGCCAAGCAGAAGGCCATGAAAGCCGTCTCTCGCCTATCAGATATATATACACCACCTTATCCAGTTAACAATGAATGGCCATCAAGATACAAATTATGGACACATACACAATGAACATGAAATGGTTATTTTCGAATGAAACCATATGTTCTTAAACTGCCGGAGTAGACTCAATCTCCGTTGACATGAAGTAGAAGAAGCCAAGAATGGTGGGCAATGTAGAACCGCTACGAATTGTGACCAAATTGAGGAAAGCATGGCACACGGAAATTGAATCAGTGGGGGAGGTCCAAAAGGAATCAATGAAGGCTGCAGAGAGCAAGAGAGACGTGCCTAAAAAGGTCGAGAAAAAGTGTTGGGGGGAAGAAGTAGAAGGCCAGTTAGCAAGTTGAAGAGCTTGTAACGGCTTATCAGGGCTAAAATCACAAACAAAACGATGCACTACCATGTTCAGAGTGTTAATGAGGAACCAAATTTTGCTTGTGTGATATGCTAGTTCCAATGCAAAAAATTTTACCATGCATGGTGAAAATAACATCCCACTAGTAGAAAACCGCTCTGGTAGGATCTAGCTCAATTGGACTGAAAACCAAATTCTTGCCTTTGCCTTGTTGCTTGTGTTGCTTTGATGGCGCCATGTAGCTGATCAAAGCATAGCATAAACAGAACAAAGCAGAACTAATCGAGTTGGAATTAGGAATTGCAAATGAGAAATGGATGAAAGAAGAAGAAGAAGAATCATCAGGGATTGATTTCAAAAACATATACGATCCTTCCCACTTCCCTCCTTTTATAGACATTCAAATATGTGCTATTACAAATCTACCCTTCACACTCTAACTAACTTTACTATAGTCTAATTGTTCATTCTAAATCCCTCTCCTCCAATGAAACCTTGACCTCAAGGTTGTTCCAATTCGTCATCTACTTCATTTTCCGGCATGAAATTTTATGGTGAATGCATTTCCTGAATTGATGATTGGATGTTAACATCTACATTTACTGAAGCTTTGAGCTGTGATATGTGGAAAACATTATGAAGCTTGCAATCAGGTGGTAACTGCAGCTTGTAGGAAACTACTCCAATGCGTTCAATAATCACGAAAGGTCCATAAAATTTAGTAGCTAATTTTGTTATTCTTCTTGAACGCAAGGATGATTGCCTATACTCTTGCAATTTGAGGAAAATTGATTGTCCCACCTGAAAATCCACATCTCTTCTCCTCAAATCGTGATGGTGCTTCATGCGCATTTGAGCATTCTTCAAGTTCTCAGTCAGTTCATATAACAATTGATCTCTCTTGCACAACACCTGATCCACTTCACTTGATTTAGCTGTTCCAAGAACATATGTCAATAAGCTTGGAGGTCGCAAGTTATAAATTGCTTCAAATGGACTCATACGAATAGAAGATTGGAAGCTTGTATTATAGCGGTATTCTACCCAGGCCTACCATCTCGCCCAAGTCCCTAGTCTATCACCAGAAAAACATCTCAAGTATTGCTCCAAAATTTTATTAACTACTTCAGTTTATCCATCCGTCTGTGGATGATAAGCTGAACTGTAATTAAAAGATACTCCTTGCAGTCTAAACAACTCATTCCAAAATTGACTTGTGAATATAACATCTCGATCACAAACTATAGAAGTGGGCACGCCATAAAGTTTAAAGTTGTTATCAAAGTCTACTTGAGCAATGTTGTTTGCTGTAAATGGATGAGTGAGAGCCACAAAATGACTATATTTGGATAATCTGTCTACCACCACCAGAATCGTATCTTTTCCTAGACTTTTCGGCATACCTGTGATGAAATCCATTGATATAATAGTCCAAATATGGTTTGGTATTGGCAAGGGTTGCAATAATCTAGCAGGTGTCAATGTGGACAACTTGAATCTTTGACAAACATCATAGTTTTTCAAATGTGCTACCACATCCTGAACCATTCTAGACCAGTAAAAAATTGCTCTCAACCTTTTGAGGGTCTTTTGAATACCCTCGTGTGTTCCATCATGAAACTCTCTGAGGATGATGGGAATCAGCTACATTTGAGAATCTAAATAAATTCGATCCTTATAGAAAAGAATTCCTTCTCTAAAAGACCAATTTGATGACAGTTCCTTGGTAGTATACTTCCTTATTAATGACTGAATGACACCACTAGAAGTGTATGCTTCCTTGATTTCGTCCAACCATCTTGGAGTAGATGTTGAAATTGCAGCCATCGACATCACTTCCTTACTTACAGGCAGGGAATCTCTTGCAGCTATTTTTGTTGTTGTTCTATTCACCGGATTATGCTCAACAGGTTGAATTATTTCAAATTCCCTTGAAAGAGCATCCCGAAATTTATTCTCTTTGCCTGGTTTGTACTCTATAGTAAAATCAGACCCTAGTAGCTTTGTCAACCATTTATGTTGAGCCATTGAATGTATTTGCTGTTCCCATAAACAATTTAAGCTTAAATGATCAGTCTTGACCACAAATGATCTTCCCAATAAATAATGTCTCTATTTTTGTACTGCCAGCACTAGAGCTATCATTTCTTTTTCATAGGTTGACGGTAGAAGATGTCTGTTGTGCAACTTCTTGCTTTAAAAAGTAATAGGTTTATTTTCTTGCATGAAAACTGCTCCTATGCCCACCCCACTAGCATCACAATCTACCACAAATGGCAATGAAAAATTAGGCAATGCTAGCACTGGAGCATGTGTGAGGGTATTTTTTATTTTATCAAGAGAATCTACTGCCAATTGGTTACACTTAAAAGCATCATTTTAAGTAAATCAGAGAGAGATGTTGTAATTGTGCCAAAGTTTTTGCTAAACTTCCAGTAATAACCAAATAAACTTAAAAATCCCCTTACACTTTTTACTGATCAAGGGACTGGCCATTTCTCAATTGCTGCAATTGTTTCCATGTCAACACTTACCCCCTCTTCTTAAATCATATGTCCTAAGTATTGGATCTTCCTCATTCCGATATGGCACTTTTACTTCCTTGCATACAATTCATGAACTAACAACTTATCCAATGCTTGTTTAATGTGCTCCAAATGTTCTTTCCAAGATTTATTATAGATGAGAATATCATCAAAGAAAAATAATATGAATCTCCTGAGA
The DNA here is from genome assembly GCA_032619315.1 of Piper longum. NCBI lineage: Eukaryota > Viridiplantae > Streptophyta > Magnoliopsida > Piperales > Piperaceae > Piper > Piper longum. The sequence goes on from JAVDBV010000703.1 coordinate 3,540, forward strand.
TAATCAACAAATACCTCATTCATCAATGCTTGAAAAGTAGAAGGTGCATTGGACAAACCAAAAGGCATTACCTTGAATTCGTAATGACCTTGGTGTGTACGAAATGCAGTCTTGTGCACATCCTCCTCATGCATTCTGATTTGATGATACCCAGATCATAGATCCTACTTAGAAAAATAAGTAGAGCCATGCAATTCATCAAGCAGCTCATCTATGTTGGGAATTGGAAATTTATCTTTTATTGTAACCTTGTTCAAAGCTCGGTAATGAATGCACATCCTTCAACTGCCATCTTTTTTCTTAACTAACAGCACAAGTAAGGGATAAGGACTTGATGTAGCTTGAATAACTCCCCTTGCCAAAAGATCCCTAACCTGTTTTCCAAGCTCGTTTTTCTATTTTTCAAGGTTTTATAGCTACTGGCATTGTTCCCTCGTTCAAAGTAATTCGATGATCTTGAATTCTTCTTGGAGGTAGCTTCGATGGTTTTTGAAATACAGAATCAAAATTATTCAAAATCTTGCTAACCTGATTCAATTGTGTCTGCTGTAATTCACTCTCTTGCTGCATTGACTTAGAAGTTTCATTTAACTGCAAACTCATGAGTAATCCATGTTTCCTTTTCTTTATATAACGCGTTATTTGATTCTTATCACAAAGCTGGTCTCGAGGAATGTCCAATCCTTGTAATTCAACATTTTTTTGGTTATCATTGAACGACATTGTTAAGGATTCAAAATTCCAAATAATAGATCATAATGTTTTCAGCCAGTGTATTCCTAACACCACATCATATTCTTCCAGTTTCAGCTCAAAAAATTCAGATACTATCTTGTATGTTGATAGATCCAACATAATTCCTATACATTTCCCCACACAACTCATGCGATCTCCATTGGTTATTTGTACCTTCAAGCAGCCCTTACTCTGCACTGGAATCTTCAATTTTTGAACCACCTTTTTATTCAAGAAATTATGAGAACTTCCCGAATCAATGAGGACAGTAACTTGTTGTCCTTCTATTCATCCAAGCATCCTCATTGTGTTTAAAGTAGACATTCCAGTTAGGGCATTCAAAGATATTGCCGGCATTGTAGAAATAATTACTGTTTCAGAATTCTCATCTTAACTAGCCTCTTCATCTGAAAATTCTTTATTAGGAACCACTTCATCCAAAATAATTTTTTACACTTGTGTCCAACCGTATACTTCTCATCACACTTGAATCAAAGACCTAACTTCTTCCTTTCTTGGAGTTGTTTTACACTAAACTTCCTTTGTCCTGCATTTTCATTGTAGTTACTTTTGCTAATCACATTATCACCCTGATTACTGGTAGATACTTCATTTTTTCTGCTCACCAATGAATTGTTTTCACTGTTCCATCTCGCCACTTTTCCCAAGTATTTGTTGTCTCTAACAAACTTATGCTCAAAATGCTTAGCTAATCCCTGAGCATCTAATAGTGATGTCGGTTTCTGAGATTTCACTTCCATGCGTAATTGAAAGTCCACAAGTATAACTGCTAATTTTTTTGCCTTTCAGTCATGCTTCCAGCCCTGGTAGCTAATCTATTAAACTTCAGAGTGTATTCTCTCACTGAGGAATCCTGCTTTAATCTTGTTAAATCCCCATAGAAATCATCATATTCTGTAGGTCTAAATTGTAAATTCATTGCTTTTTTAAGCTGATTATAATCGAACTCCACTTGTTGCTCTTGGAACATGTCAAACCAAATATGTGCATCATCTTCCATGTGAAAGCTGGCCAAATCCACCTTAAGATGTTCTTTGATCTTATGCAATCTAAAGTATTTCTCACATGTGCTAAACCAAGGTATAAGATCTTTAGTACCGTCATATTTGGGGAAAGACATTTTAGATCCTTTCAGACAATCATCTTGCACATTCGAACTACTACAATCAATCGCAGCTCTATTCATATTATTCCACTGCTTCTCACTGGTCTGTCAAATAACATTCTAGGAGTATTCACTTTAGCACGATCTTTTGTTCCATTAGGAGGTTTATTCTCAATTTCATTCCCAAAACTTAGTAACAAATAGAATTTTGCAGTCATTTCAGAAAAAAAAAAAGATAAAAGTTGAGATTGAACTTTCCTCATTTCCGCCATTTTAGTTGATCTCGGTGAAGAATCTCCTCCTCCCTCTTCCGGCTCTGATACCAACCTGGTAGGATTTGGCTCAATTGGGCTGAAAACTAGATCCTTGCCTTTGCCTTGCTACTTGTGTTGCTTTGATGGCGCCATAGAGCTGATCGAAGCAGAGCAAAAACAGAACAAAGAAGAACAAATCGAGTTGGAATTAGCAATTGCAGATGAGAAATGGATAAAAGAAGAAGAAGAATCACCAGGGAGCAGTTGCTTCCTCACAAAGACAAGATCAATTCATTGATTTCAAAAACATACACGATCCTTCCCACTTCCCTCCTTTTATAGACATTCAAATATGTGCTATTAAAAGTCTACCCTTCACACCCTAACTAACATAACGACCATTACAAACTTTACTATAGTCTAATTGTTTATTCCACGCTCATCAACGATCAAATCTTTTTTCATGGTTGCAAAAATGCTACCGCATTGTGACCATTTTGAAATGGGAAAAATATACAACTTCTTTGTGACACTGGAGAAGGTCGCAGAATACACATATGATTTAGTAACTGGTTAGCGACAAATTTAGTCACTGACTTTTGGTAAATGTTATTTGCGGTTGCTACATACGTTTGCAATAGAGTTGCAATTGCATATATCATTTGCAAAATGGTCGTTAAGTTTCATTGTGAAAACTAATTATTTAAAAATGCATTTACGGCTGTGTATGTGGTCCAAAAATGTTGAAAATTTTACAACTTATATTGTGATCGGGCTTGGGTTCGCAAACTTTTGAATTAGTTAGAAATAAAGGGGACAGAAGCCACCCCCCAACCCTAGAATTATGCCACTGCCGCTTGCCACCCACTGCTCACCCTGACACAAATTATTTTGCTATAAAATGATTGTTTTAAATTTTAATTTTTTGGAGTAAATATGTTAATTAGTGTTTCTTTATTGATTGTTGTTATTTTTTAATTCTTGTTGAATGTATGTTGTTTAATATTATGATAAATTTTATTGTTAGATTGTTAATTAGTATTGTTGTGTTAATTAGGGCTTATTTTGTTATTAGATTATTATTTTGGATTTATATTAAAGTTAGATTGTTTGGAATAGTTTAAAACTAATTAACTTGCTTATGTTTGAAATTTTATTTTTATGTTGTTTATAAGTAAGATTCAAGATAATTATTATGATAGTATTATTAGCATGATTATATTTAATTTCTTTAAATTCATGATTAAAATTAGTAATTAAAATAAGTAGTTTTTCGGATGATTGAAAGTACATGTATAAATTAATTATTGAATTAATACGATGACACCCTACTTAAACTTGAAATTTGAATTTTAAAAAATCTTAAGTAATAATTTAATTCTATATGTACTAGTACTAAGATTAGTGATTTTCTAGTCGATTAATTTGGAGTATAGTTAAGTAATATAATTTCACAAGATCAAATACAATAGTGTTTTTATTAACTCGATTAGTTTTGAGTTGAGTTGAACACTATGATTTCATAATTTAAAAATTAATTTGTCATAATTGTAATTGAAAATCATGTAAAACAATAAATTTCAAGTATTACGTAAATGCATTTTATATCTGAATTTAATTGTTTTCAGTGATAAGTGCACGTGATAATGAATATAAATGGGCATGATTAGATGTATAAAAGGTAGATAGTAGGAAGAATTTTATATCCATATTATGAGTTGAGGACTTGAGATGTTTCTTTATTTTTCATTCTCAAGTCTCGAAATGTTGGTAATTTGAAAATTATTTGTCCATGCAATCAATGTGTCAATCGGTGGAGTTTGGAACGAGATGATGTCAAGCAGCATATGTATTATCATGGTTTTGTGCCTGCATATTATATATGGACCTCTCATGGTGAGATCTCATTTTTCGTATCTAGATTTCTTGACTTTGGAAGCTCGAGTTAAAGTACAATTGACGAGGATAATTTAGGTTTTATAGGGGTGGTATATGACGTTGCTGGTCCATAGTTTTAGTCACCTTATTGGTCAACATAACACCATGACTCTACCGATGAATAGCCTAATCCGGATGCATAAGCATTGTTATGATCTCTTCCGACATGAAGATTAAAAATTGTAATTGTGACTAAGCATCTCCTTTATATAAAAGTGAGTTGTTATTAAATATAAAAGCAAGCCACAATGTTTTCCAAATAACATTTGATGAGTTTGCTTCATTTACGAAAAGAGTTTTGTCAATCTAGAACAAGTTACCAACTTCTTTTTATTATTCAAAGAACTCAATAAAGAAGCTAAGAATGAGAGTAGAAAAAATATGTGTATGTCTCAATGAGTGCATGTTGTTGTATAAGGAGATAGTACATTTACACGAGTGTTTACACTACAAAGCCCAAAGATATATACCAGCAAATGAAGATGGTCATAAGAAGAAATGAGCTGTAGCTAAAGTGTTGCGATATTTTCCTATTAAAAAGATTATAAATGTCGCGAAAAACCATTGAACATATGTGTTGGCATGTTAAAAATCCATGGGTCCCATGTGTCCCTGGGGTAATGACTCACCCTTCACATAGCAAGGCATGAAAATATTTTGATAGGTGTCACTCCACATTTGCTTTAGATCCACGCAATATAAGATTAGGCTTATGCATAGAGGGTTTTAATCCATTTGGGTATTTTGCAAAGTCACATTCTATCTGGCCGATCATTATCACTATTTATAATTTACCATTGTCGATGTGAATGAAATTTTCATTTTTGTTCTTATCTTTGCTCCTTCTTAGAAGAGATGGGCCTAGTCAGAATATTGATCTATATATCAGACCTCTTATAAATGACTTGAAATTGTTATGGGTCGATAGTATTGAGACATGAGTGTTTCACTATGACAAAATTTTTATATACAGGCAGCTTTGTTGTGGATAATTAATGATTTCCCGACTTATGAAATTTTATTTGGGTGGAGCACCCATGTAGACTTGCTTGCCCTAGTTGTATGGAAAATATAAAAGATTTTTGTTTGCAAAACTGTGGCAAACCTAATTTGATTTTGACTGACATATTCCTCTAAATCACAACAAGGACAACAATTTTTAAAAAAACAAAGTTGAAAAAGGATTACGACCAATATTAATGGGTGAGGAGATCAAATTAAGAGTAGCTGCATTCCCAGAAGTAAAATATGGGTCATATTTGAAGAGTGATAAAAGACTTCCTAATTTTGGAAACACTCACAATTGGCGAATTAAATGTATCTTTTGGAAATTTTCATATTGGAGATATTTATAATTGCAACATAATATAGAGATTATGCATATGGAGAAAATTTTGTTTGACAATTTATTCTACTTGTTGATTGGTGCAAAAGGAAAAAAGAATAAGGACTACGGGTTGTACATACCCAAGATTTAGTTGAAGTTAAACAGGTTGTACATTAGCCTCTTCTAATGTATTCATTCTAGCCTTTCAACCTTAACAAGTATATTTATATGCCTTACCTAATTACCAAGAAAAACACCATAAGAGGCATTCATATCATTTAAAAATGGTGATACCCTTTAGAAAGAGTGCAATATTTATTAGGAAAAATACACGCTCTTTAGAAGGGTTATTCTCTTTAGATATCATCCTTTAGAAAAGTTGAACTCTTTAGAATTCACCATTTTAGAATTAATCATGTTACAACACCCCCTTAGAATTAAGCATATGCTTCATGTGAAACTGGCCCATCAACCAAGTATTTTACTTGTGATTTGTTGTTGGATCGGTCCAAGTAGCATGCAGTCTGTCTGGTTCGATTGGTCTGGTGGTATGAGGATCCCTTCATGTTATTTTTGGCTTGGAAAGGGATTTATATAATATGCCTAAAGGCAATTTGTGGTGGATCTCTATTCGAAAATAACTCGAACGATCGCATCCTCAAGGGTTATTAATCCCGAAAGTAAAATACGTCTAAATGCCTCGTGTTAAGTGGGGGCTGATAAAAGAGCCATTTGACACATCCTACGATCTGAAAATCAAATCTATAATAGACTATAACAATAAAGATGAGAAGAGTCCTAATCGACCTTTGGTCCAAGTTCCAAGTGTGACTTCTCATCTAGGCCAAGCTGAGACTCTAGAACCTATATCAAAACTCACCCCTAAGTAAAAGATTGACAATTATACATGATGCATGATCGTGGTGTGTTCTCATATTTTCAATAACATCACAATAAAAAACAGTGCTAAACAAACCTGCAACCAAAGACTTGACACACAAATCGAGACATAATAATAAAAAATAACAATAGACTCATATATAATTATATAAATAATAACTACATATAAATAAATAATACTCTAATCATAAAAATAATAATATCATTATACTAGATAAGTAAACGGCTAAACACAAATAAATATCAACATATACTCGGGTTAATAAACATATAAATAATTAAATAAATAAATAACTAAATAACTAATAAATAAATAACTAAATAAATAAATAACTAAATAACTAAATAAATAAATAAATAAATAAATAAATAAATAACTAAATAAATAAATAAATAACTAAATAAGAATTCGATAAATAGATAAATATACAAATTGTTAAGATTAATTAATCATGCACACTAAGAATAGCATAACTATCCAATACCACAATACATAATTACACAAATAAATAGTAACATATGTTAAGCATTTAAAATATATAATATTTAACCATTTTTAATGTGATTTGTAAATCCTGGGTATAAATATTATTAATTAGGTAATATTTTTCGTCATATTTTAGTTAATTTATATTATTAATCCTCTTTATTATACATATTTGTTTGATTACCCTTACTTTTAGCCTTGGCCTTTTTATTGCAAATATATCTTGCTGCTTGAGTCCTAGCACCCTAGTATTTTGAATTCATTCTAAATTCTAATGACACTCTTCCTATTATTATGGATTTTCCTTATACTTTGCTTTGTAAAAAGAAAAAAAAGATGAGGCAATGATCCTCCACCGGTAAGCACAAGATGAAGCAATGGGCTTCCATCGGTTTAAAATAAAAGAGGTTACTAACCTCCAACAAAAAGAAAAAATAAAAATAAAAAATAGAAGCAGGTTGTCAATGGTTAATCAAAGCAAAGTTAATTCTTATAGCGGATCAACTCAGTACAATATTTAAGGAAGTTTGTGTTGTTTTATTACGGTGTTTGGGATTTTGTTATACATGTATGTCAGGATTTGGAAAGGATTTTTAATGCTAGGGTGAACATAAGCCTCTGCTTTGTTTTATCCTGTTTATCCTATTTTTTGTCCCCAGCCTCTGGCCCCATTACAACCTATCAAGACCTATTAATTCCATTGAATTGGTATTGCCTACATTAGTGGAGATGGGAGTGAAGGGTAAACATATTTAAGCATGTGCTTAATTGTATTCTCTTGGTTGCATATGAGAATGAAAAGCCAATGGACTATCACACACACACACACAGAGCCTTCTTTTTGGGTGTGGTTGATGAAAGGGAATTTCTGATTTGATTAACATCTTGTAGACTCTTGAGGGTTTGATTAAGAATCATATGAGAATATAATGGGGACTAAGTATTTTTGTGTAGTGAAATTTTGTTCTTCTATATGATATTTTGCTCGAGACGCGCAAAAGTTGAAGTGTGGGCGTGTGTTAAGCATTTAAAATATATAATATTTACCCATGTTTTTTATATGATTTTGTAAATCTTGGGTATAAATATTATTAACTATGTAATATTTTTCGTTATATTTTAGTTAATTAATATTTTATGAGATATGCTAATTTTTTATGTTTTAATGCAGAAAAAAATAAAACAAATTAAGCTTATAGTCATGACACTTGGCCCCACCCAATGGCAACAAAGCTCGATGAAGAGGGAAGGACATAGCTACATTTGAGTATGACGAAGTGGTGCAAACTTGATTGGACACCAAAATTTATTAGAATGCGTCAATTTGTGAACATTTTCTTTCGAATTCTTATATCTCTTCTTCTATATAAAGGGGTGGTCATTTGTTGTTTGAACAATCAGATCTCATCTTATCTCATCTCTTGGCTTAGGAGTCTAGTAATAGAAATATTTTAGTTTTTGTAATTCTTTTTCTTTTTATAATGAAAAATAGTTTCTTTTTTATTATGTTCTTTTCTTTTACTATGGAGTAATTCTTTATTTCATTTTAGAGAAGAATGTAACTTAACATGATTTAATTGAATTCATTTTAAGCTCTTACTCTTTTATTCTATCGGATTGTTTGAGTTATCATATTCGTAATACTAAGAGTAGATTGATCACCTATTTCTTAGATAATGAGGTCTAATTAGATTTCAGGAGAAATTAATTAAATTATTTATTGATAATTCATCATACGGAGTCTTTTGACTTATTTGCCGTTGTGGTCGGGAGATACACAACACCGTATGCGATTATAATGCAAATCTTAATGCATTATTTTTTGATTAATCAATTGTCACTGGGAGGTAGAAATTGAGGTAAAATAATAGAAGCATGAAAGAGCGGGAGCCACCATGTCATATATTTATCCTAGATCGACAATCTGAGGGAATAAAAGATAAGAGTAAGATGTGATGAAAATTAAATTCATGTTAAGGGAAATTTGACTCTAGAACGAGTTTTATTATTTTAACTTTTTTGTTAATTTAAAATTATTATTTAGATTTAGTTAAGTCGGTCGTTTTTATTTTGTTCTTAATTTCTTTTACTGTAATTATTTTAAGAAAATTCATCTCTCAGTGGGTCGATACTCGAATTTATCATTATATTACTTGTTACGATCGTATACACTTGCATGACATTTAAACACTCATCATAAATGACAAGCATATCAATCAGATGAAATAAACAATAATGAATAAGTATATAGATAAAAAAATAAAAATACTCATAATGTCAAAATAAGCTAAATAGTGTGAATATGTATATAAACTAATGTAGGGCATATCAAATTACCAAAAATGGTTAAGAAACAGAGAAAAACGATCCAAAAATGGCTTAAATAGCCTATCAAGTCAACTTGGCTGACTGGTCAAGTGGGCTGAACTAGACCGAGTCGAATGGCTGTACTAGACCGAGTTGGGCCAATTTAACTCGGTTTGGGTAAACTAGAAAATTGACTAGGTTGGCTGGGCAAATAAGAGCATGGGCATGGACATGTGAACATGGTCATGGCTTGGGCGAACATGGTCATGGCTAGTCAGATGTGGACATAGGCAAACGGGTCACTGGTGCGCGTCGCCAAAAACTACCAATGGTGTCACGGTGGATACTTCCGCTAGTCGCAAATGACAAAGGACGTTGACGTAGAGGTGATGGTGGTGTTTATTGGCAAGGTTTGGCTAGCTACTAGTCGAAAATGGACTGAATTGACGCAGAGTGTGGCAATGTCGGTGGCAAACCGAAGTGACAGCGGCTGTGAGATCCCTCAACTTAGTCCACATTCTTAATGGGGTAAGATCTTGTTTATTAGTAGGAATGAAGTATAGATCTTTAACTTGGTTAACCATTTTTAAGAAATGACTTAGCTTATTATGTTACACTTTTAGCCGGATCGTTACAAATGGTATCAAAGCTTACTAGTTTCATGTTAAATGGTGGGTTGGACAAGAGATGTCAGCTAGGCTGCCTGTCATGAGCCAAAGAAGATCATGGGCTGGGTCTAGCAACATGCTAATTGTAGGAATTTCGAAGGTGAAATTTCTTATGGTGGGTAGATTATAAGATCATGTCTATAAGTGAGAATGAACTATAGATTTTCAATGGGGTTAACCATTTTTATAGAGATGACATAGTCCATTAATTTTCCCTTTGGAGTGGGCCATTTTAAATGGTATTAGAGCTTTCTGGTTCCATGTTAGATTGTGGGCTAGACTAAGAACATTGGTTAAGCTGCTGGTCATCAGGAAAAGAAGGCCGTAGATTATGAGATCCCTCCACTTAATCTCACAACTAATACCTACCGGGGTAAGATTTTGTTATATGAATTGGAATGAACTATAGATTTTTAACTTGGCTATCTACTTTTGAAGAGATGACTTAGCCCATTATGTTGCACTTTGGTTCAAGTCGTTACAAATGGTATCAATGTAGCACCCCAAGTCTGGTTCACCCTCGTGAACCAAACCGGCATGTTACAGGCCCCGGTTAGGTTGGCTAACCCGAACCTAACTCGCACAGATCTAATTTCAGTGTCTTAAGATGAAAATATAATTCGTCATACATGAATGAATACATAAAACCCTAACAGGATACTATTTGAATGATCAATAATTTAAATCACACAGCAATACAATTACGATAAAATTTATGTAAATTCTAAAATACAACGGACAGAGTTTCCCCTAAAAATGCAATTAGGGGCCACCCTGTCAATATACATATGAAAATATCTATATAACCATATAGCAAACAACTTCATTCATACCAATCTAACATGTTGTAGACTCTTTCTGAATCTTGGGTCTTAGCCCGCCTATGCCCTCTATTCATTTTCCACATTATGGCATCATGCCTTAGCAATTCATCACATCACCATATTTTTCATCTCCTCACATTATGCTAATACAATTTCGGTTCACATAAGAACCGGATAAGAAATGTTACGATCGAGTCGAGACATGTTTAATATTATTAGTCAGTGAGACTCGATCTATAAAATAGATCGAAATAACCCTCTTGGTGCCATGAAAATGGAAGACATTGTCAAATAAACATCAAAATATGTCAAATACAAATAAATACAAGAAAGAAAATCTTATGTTGAGATCAAGTGTGTATAGCATTTATCTGTCCTTCCGCCGAAGTCGATACAGGATTTGCGAGACCTACATATATTATAAGAAAA
>JAVDBV010000704.1:0-19477 GCA_032619315.1 Piper longum
ACTCCTGCACCTCGGACAGGGCGTTCTGGGCTCGGACGTCGGCCATGGAAGCTTCAAAATCGATGTAGAACAAGTACTCGAAGTGCTTAGCGGTGCCGGCGTCGGCGTCGTCCACCACCCTGATTGGCCGGTTGCGGTGAGGCCGGCTCTCGATCTTGGTCAGGCTGATGTTTCGGAACGCAAAAGCCGAGAGCACCTTGAACAGCGCCGACGTCCCGCTCCCCTCCCCCTTCTCGTCCTGCGCCGCGAACACGATGCTCGTCTTGAACGGCCTGTCCATCCTCGGCACGATCGGCTCCCTCGCCAGCATCACGAACCTCGTCACGTTGCCGGAGTCGTCCTGGATCCCCTCCGCCAACACCTCCATCCCGTACAGCTCCGCAGCGCGGGAGCTGGCGATGGCCGCCGTGTCCCGGAGGTTGTTCGCCGCCACGAACTCCGCCGCGCCGGCCGTGTCATCGACGGCCTCCCGGGCGACGTTGAGCCCCATGCTGGTGAGGGTGAGCTCGCACTGGGCGAGGGCCTGCGGGTGGGAGATGACGCGAGTGAGCTGCTCCGGCCGGACGCCGGGGAGAGCGAGGAGGCAGTGGTGGACGGGTAGCTGCACCTCCCCCACGATGTGGAGGCGGTGGCGGAGGAGGAGGTCGTAGTTGCGGTGGATGGAGCCGCCCAGCGAGTTCTCCACCGGCAGAACCGCTCGGTCGGCGACCCACAGCTGCACAGCCTGGAACGCCGCCTCGAACTGGTCGCAGGCAACTGCCTCGCAACCCGGGTAGGCCTTGGACGCCGCCGCCTCGCTGTAGGCGCCGGCGACGCCCTGGTACGCGACGCGGAGTTCGGATCCATGCAGAGGCGCAGGGGAGAGGTCTGCGATGGTGAGCGGCTTGGGCCGGGCCACGGCGAGGGCGGCCGTCGGCGCCTTGGCGGGGACGGGGACGAGGTCGAGCGTTTCTTGGTAGTGGCCATTGACGGCGGCGGCAAGGTTGGTGTTGACGCGGGTTTGGTCAGTACTGGCGAGGACGTTGGAGGTGAGGATGGCGCATGAGGACTGCCAGTCGGCGCGGCTCGAGCCTACACCGCCGGACAAGTAGTTGCAGTAGATACGGATGCGGGGCGGTGTCGAGTAGTGGGAGTTTGGGCGGCGGATTTGGTGGAGGAAGGGGCGGAGTGAGTGATTGGTGGCGGAGGAGGAGAGGGTGTGCGCCATGTTTGATGGATGAGTAGTGGTTGTAAATTGCTAGTGGTGGTGGTGGGATGAGATGCGGACGATGGGGTGGCATCTATATACATGTTTGTGGGGAAGCGAGGAGAGGCAGGTGCTGAGAAGGAGAGGGTTGGTCATACGTTGGAATATGAATTTCGGGGTATAGTCAAATCTTTCATTTTTGTCACGCCAGCCATCACTGATCTTGGTGTTCAAACTTTACGTGCGCCTTCACTTCACTCAGTTTATCATTTTTTTAATCCTGCTCTTGCGATTGACTGACTCGTAATTGGGGGGGGAGTTTCGACTTAGGCTCTAAGTACGCATATGATTAACTAAGTTAGTGATGCTGTGTCTATTTTGGTTAGGACCAGAACAGTGTTTTCTCTTCTTCTTCTTCTTTTCTTCTTCTTCTCTCTCTCTCTCTCTCTCTCTCTCTCTCTCTCTCTCTCTCTCTCTCTCTCTCTCTTTAAATTTGCAAAAGGCAAAGGTTGCACTTCTGAGTCGTTCCCTTTATTTTGGATAGAGGGATATTTGTGTGTGGAAATCTAAACTCCGACTAAACTCGGCATCGAGTAAAGTTGATTTTATGTTGACTCTAAGTCAATTTGAAATTATTTATAATAAATTTTTAATAAGTAAATAATAAACTATATCAAATTAGTATATATTATTTTTTAATACTTGAAATTAATAAATACATAAATTATATTAATTAAAAATATTAATTTATTTAATTTTAAAAATGATATATTTTAATCAAATTTATGATATTGATTCGAAGAGTCAATTATTAAATTAATTATATAGTCAAGTTGAGTCAAAGAATTTTTAAAGTTAAAAAAGAGTTTTCAAACCATAGTTGTGAGGACAAGATTATGGCTACCAATTGAGCGAGCTAATTTTTAAATATTTGACGTTCAGTTCGGTTTGATTCGACTCGAAACTCGATATTTAAATGCTTAAACTCGAACTTGACTCAAACTCGAATGTTATAAGCTGAGCTTGAGCAAGGCCGTGTTTGACTCAACTCGACTCGATTATAATTTGAACCGACTCGAACTCAACTCGTAGCTCGACTCGATAAAATAATATAATAATATAATTTTATATTATATATATACTAATAAGTTTAATTATAACTAGTTATATTTATTTATCTACAATAAACTAGTAAAAAAGTGAGATAATTAAGATGGTAGGTATTCAAGGACTGTATATTTTTAATTGAGTTATGACTTTTAATCAAGACGGTTTCCAGCTCACGAACATGCTCGAAAAAATTAAATAGTTTAAGTTTATTCGAGTTCAAATCAAGCTCGAATAAAAAATATTCTACGAACATGTATGTTTAAAACTCATTCGATCTCAAGTCGAGTTTGAACAAACTTCGAACTATTTAAGCCGAGACCCCTAAACAAGATAGTGTAATTGAGATATTAGCTAATTCAGCAGTAAACATTTGTTTGATTTGATTTGGCTTTCGGATATTGAATGCAGTACCAATGATATAATTTTTTTAAAAAAAATTGCATTACTATAATTTATCATATGAATACATATGTTTATATATAAAATTAATATATTTTCAACTTCAATCTTTTTTGTCATAGTTTAATTAATCTCTTTATTTTTTGTTAGATAATTATTTTAAATTTATTTTCTATGCTCTTATCTAAATCTAATTATTTATATCATAATAATTGGGTTTTAAATGCTCGGATTAGGATTTGTTAAGGCTATGTTTGGTTGGCCAAAAAAACATATAAATGTTTAAATTTTTCTTAGTTATAGTTTACAAAGAGTTAATTATAATGAAAATATAAGATGACACGTCTCTTCACAAAGAAATTTTCTCCGTTTACTGTGTTTTTTATAAGAAATTAACTAAGATTATTTTTTTAAGGGAAACCACTTGGTGGTGCAGTTTTACTTGTATCTTCCTACAAAATAATTTAAATTTAGCTACCTTTTTAGTAAGAGACAAATACGTTTGACATAAATAACCTTGTATCAATTTCAAATTTCATAGATTTTTTATTTCTTTCATGATAACTAAAGCGAGTCTAAATGGTAAATAATCGAGTTTGGGTTCAGTTGTAAGAATTTAAATAATCAAAGTTGGCCTTGTGATCAAGTTTGAGATGTGACAATATTTTATAATCTTGATAAACCCTTTTCTTAAAATGGTCCAAATTGTTTTAAAGAACTTTACTATAATCTTTTAATGTTATCAAATTGTCACTAAAATTTCGGTGTCAAAATCATTTTGCCAATATTTTGACACCAAAATTTCTGTGTCAAAAAATCAATCCATTGAAATTTACTCATCGAAAATTTAATTGTACATTTTTTTTAAATTTGTCACCAAACTAATAGCAAAATTTCGATATCAAAATTACTTTGCCACCTTTTTGACACTTAAATTTTGGTGTCAAATTTAATGTTTTTTTTTTAAAAAATGGTGCTAATTTCGGCACCATTATTTGGTCACACGTGCCCGTTAATGGCTACGTAGCCTTGCCTTGTGAATATATGGGTTGCGTGTTGGGAGCACAGGATCATAAGGCCAAGCAGTCCAACGTCGCCCACGCATCGTGGCCCCCTTGCCGGTCCGCGGCCTTGCCGCCTTGCCCGGGACTTTTGTCACCGCCTCGCCCGCAACCGCCGTTGCCGACCTCGCCGTCCTCACCCATGTATTCACCCGTCCTGTGGTGCGCCTACTTTCATAAAAAAATTTAATAAAATTTATTTTTTGTCACCAAAATTTGGGTGACAAATTTTAACCACCAACCGGTCAAGATTTGGTGACTATTCAATACATTTTTTCCACTAGTGTACATTCCAAGCATAGATGCAGTCTCTATCACTGGCCTGAGAAAAAGACTTTAGGAATATATGAGGTCATTCTACACCTTCCCGTGTATAATATTTTACTTATTCTATTATCATTATACATAGCGCGTTCCATGTTTCTGTGATAAAGAAAGGCTCATCTTTACTATGCTAATTCATCTATACTATGCTAATTTCTGGGATGTTGCTGCGCATACATTTACATAATTTACGTTCATGATAAACACGTGGTTTCTGTCTACTATTTAAACCTCTAGTGTATGGGTGTGCTATATTATATTGCAAAGAAAAATAGACGAGGAACTTGACGCAGGTAAACGGATATTGCACGTTGCAGTGTTGGTAGCTTCCTAGAAGTTCATTGGTCATTTTCTTTTATAACAGCCTTTTGCAGTCTTGGCTAAAAGAAAGACTTGCAAAGAGAAAAAAAGCTCATTAGAGGCAGCTGGTCTATATATATTCTTAGACGGAAATTACAAGGTAGTTTTTTTCTTTTTATATCGAAATTGAAAGGTAGCTGCTTGGAAAAATCAATTGAAAGGTAGTTTTCCCATTCCCATGCTCATCACATTGCAAGCATCAATATTGGATGTTTGATTAGTTGACTCACTCCTGTCTTCCTCTACAATCGTTCTTTCTTTTCCAACTCTCAGTGTATAGTGCGTGAAACAACATTTGTGCGTCACTTGGTCTTCTTTCTTTTGACGCCGGTCTTAGATTGATTGTCCTTTTTTTCCGGGTCAAAATTACAAAGAAGACACGAGTGACACACTTGGTCTTCTTCCTTTTCACGCAAGTGTCATAAATTAATTGGCTTTGCGTTTGGAAGATAATAATAATCGGCTTTATGTCTTGGATCGATTGTATTATTATCATTATCAGTTTATTGCTAGAACTAGAACTACAATTTGTCCAAACATACATTTACATTTCGGGCATCTAAATAAGAATTACCACTGATAGAGCATTTTTATATCGATAAAGTTTTGGAATTGATGAGGCCACATAAGTGTGATAATAAATGAATTAACAAAAATTGAGTAGATAGATGGGAAAAGATTTTACTTTATAATTATATTGTTAAGTAGATTGACAGATACATAATATATTTTTTTACTAAATTACCTGCAGGTTGAGAGTATTTAACTTATATTAATTATCAATTAGTCCCATTTGAATATATTCTTATAAGCATATATATATATACATATTAATCTTAATAATTAAATGAAAATTTTCACCTTGTAAGGCTGTGAATGATGGTTTTCTTAAATGGTTCTTATATACATACGATAGAAATCTGGGTGCCAAATTCCAAGCGAGATGGAATTGGGCTTGATTGAGAGCTAGTATGGACCAATGTCATATTTAAAGAAAAAACACAAAGCTCGTACATAGATATAATATTTAGGCCCGGCCCACAATATTTCTTTAAAGGGAGCCCTAGCAAATAAGTAGCGTTGGCCCGCATCATTTTCCAAAGTGTTTCTACTAGTAAGAAGTGTTCTATTGTCACCGTGTGGCAAACTTAATCTGAGGCCCATCTGGCCCATCAGTTACTGATGACAACTTAAATACGAGACGCATACATGTACATAAGAAGTTAGAGACGATGAATTGGGTCTTGTATTTGCTAGTGATCATAGTAAAGCAGCTGGTTGAACTTATTCAAAATTGGAATCCTCTTTATAATGCGAGAGGTCACTCATGACTCAGTAAGCATTTTTGCTTTAAGATCTACCAGCTACTGATTTGCTTTGTTCCAACTAATGAAAAAGCTGGTTGATATATCCCTTTGGACAAGTTACACTTTGGTGGCCCCATCCCAGTGGCCTCGTTAAGCGAACCATTGATATGCAAGTTGAATGCTTTTGGGACGTGGTGGATCCCAAAGAAGAAGACAAGGGCTTGTGAGCATCCATCGCCCTAACTAATAACAATTTCGGGTCAATTTGTCTTGCGGTCTGGTGCCACTCATACTGATGAACTTTGCCATTTGTATATATACATCTGATAAAATAAAACTGATCAGAAGATAGGCCATGCCTCAATGATATGTGGCTGGTCCCTGGACAAGTCCTCATTGAATCTGTATCCATCCTCCAATGAATCTGTATCCATCCTCCAATGAATCTGTCATCATCAATGTGATAACATAACCACAATTTGCGTCGAACCCTTCTATGGATATTATAATATAAACGTTGAATTGAATACTATTATAATAATGAGTGTCAACGGTCCCGCATGCACAGGTTCTTGTTCCCAAACTCTGTTTCCGTTTGCTAACTGGAAGTTTGAGGAAGAAGGAGAAAGACTAAAAGATCCACATCAAAGCATAAGTGGCAGACAAAACCGAAGCTAAATCTCAGCTGTACCAAGGCATGAAGAAACTGGTAGGCTGTGCATGTTTGCCACCACAGATGTAGGGTATGGACTACAACTTGAGAGTGAGTGCGATAGAAGTGGAGAGACCACCCACCAGACGTGTTGGAGCAGGACAACGGAAAGAGCCATGGATGGCTTGCGTCGTATAATTGAGGGGCAAAATGCCAACAAATGCCTCCAAAGTGGCCATGGGAAGCAGCCAAAAAAGATTACTAATGGGCTCTCCAGAATTGATGGAAACTTGGTGACGGCTTTACCGAGCAAAAAAATGTGATTCGCATTGTTGTTTGCATTGTCAAGATTAAAGGTTGCGGGAATTGGTTAAAATCCGGTGCAGTGATGAAGAGCGTGGCGTGGTTGTAGTGGGTTGTTTAGTTGAGCACGGAAGAATTGCTTTCTCGTCACAATGCGTGCTACACTTGTTAATATCGTGAACTTCAATTACCAATGAACAAATCGGACTGCTACATATTTCGATCAGTTTGGCAACGATTTGACGTTTAAGGCACGAAATTAAAGTTCTTGTTGCAAGTGGAACAACTAAGTAAGCTTCATTGACATATATGCGTATTTTTGGATGGATGCAAATATAAGCCATTTAATATCATTCATGCATGAAATGGCTGGGACCAATTATGACAATTTTGAACGAGTTTGTGTGTATAATTAGAGTTTTACGGTGAAAGTTCTACGCGCTGCAACTATTTCAGAAAATATCCAATGTGAATCAAGATCATAAAGGCAGTTTTTGAAAGAAAAAAATAATGGTGATTGGAGATTAATGAACAATTAATTAAATTGGGATCATAAATTTTGTTGGCAGCCATTTAAAAATATCATTTGCACCGGAATATTATAAATGTTCTGTATTTGTTTCTGTTTATTTAAACACCTAATTTTGTGCACTTTTTTTGTAGAGTAAAAATGTCTAACACAGTTTGGAATTGGAAAAAAACAATATCACTAAAAGAGCCCTACTTTCAAGAAACGTTAGTTTGCCCTAAATTGATTGCTGACGTAGGCAATAGAATGGTGTTCTCAGACATCAGCCAATACATATGTAATTATATTTTCCATACTAATCACGTCCCTTTATCTAATTTTTGACATAATATTTTTACGAAACCATCCAATGATCTTCGTCCCAAAGGATTTCTCCACACATTATGTGACACCTAGATTTCGGTTCCTCTAAGAACAGGATCAGAAATATCGCAGTCAAGTTGATTCATGTCTATATGAGTTAATCAATATTATAGATCGAAATAACATGTTTTGCGTCAAGAAAATGGAAGGCATCGCTTAATATACATATATACTCATCAAATAAAAATAAAAGTATGAAAGAAAATAGCTCTTCTGAAGTTAACCAAAGTCAACTCAGAATCATAAAAACCAACGTATATAATAGGAAAACGTCAATAATGAGTGTTAATAGTATAGAAATGATTAATAGTCAAATTAACAAAGGAGAGTTGGTTCTCCTGTTAAATAAAAACATATATATAATCCTTCATAGAATCTCTTATAAGGGTTCTCATTAGGAATCGTCATCCTTGGATCGACAACATCTCATTCTTACTTAACTTATGCCTAGTCAATTTTAAAAATTATTTCTTCCACGGGAACATTAATTTCTCTTCCATTTCCTTCAGCCCTCTACATCTATCGTATCACTCATTTCCCTTAGCACAGTGGCCAATAACTCTCAGAAATGAACATTCAATACCCTTTGAAACCACACATTTATACATGCATTGTATTGTATTACCTTTAATCCTCCATACTTCTCTGGTTTTGATGAAGTAAAATACGTCTAAATGTCCCGTGATAAGTGAGGTCTGATAAAATAACCACTTAACACATCTTGTGATTTAAAAATCAAATCAACAATAAAGTATAGTGATAAAAACTGGAAAAAAGTCATAACGGACCTATGGTCCAAGTTCTAAGCATATTATCTCATCTATGGCAAACTAAGACTATGAAACCTACATCAAAACCTACAGTGATGTAAACTATTGATAACTCTATATAATGCATGTTGTAATGTGTGCTCACATCAACAATACAGGAAGGCAATGCTAAATAAATCTATACCTAAACGTCCAACATGTAAATTGAGACATGATAAAAGAAATAATTAACAACCAAATAATAACTAAATAAATAAATACACTCATGGATAAATATATAAACAATAAATACATAAAAATAATAATACTCTAATTATAAAATAATAATATCATTATAATATATAAACACATGGCTAAATACGAATAAATATCACATATATTCACATTAGTAAACAGATCAACAATTAAATAAACAAATGCATAATAATTCTGTAAATAAATAATTAATTAATTATTTAATTTAATTAATCATGAATAATAATAATAATATCATAATCATCCAACACGGAATACATAATTAAAAAAATAATAATAATAATATGTAAATAAAATAATAAATATGAATAAGATTAATAATAATAAGTAACTATATCAATAATAATGATGAGCAATTATATAAGCATTCATATACGTCAAATATATAAATAAAAAGAAATAAATAATAATGAATAAATAAATAAATAAAAATACTCATAATATCAAAATATAATAAATAATGTAAATATGCATCTAAACTATCATAGAGATTCTCGAATAACCAAAAACAGGTGAAAAAAGGCTGAAAAATGGTGAAAATCTCCGAAAATGGCAAACCGAGTCAACGAAGGAGAATCTACTGAGTCTATTGGGCAGGTGAACAAGGTCGAATAGGCGGATGCAAACGTGGGTAAATGGGTTCGAGTGGGCAGGCGGCACCTGTCATCGGAAAACACCAATGGCAGCACGGCTGTGGTCGCCACCCGTCAAGATTGATGGCCCTTATGACAAGGAACATGGTGGTCGTGGCAATCGGTGAAGTCCGACCGCCGGCTTGCCAAAAAATAGCCATAAAAGCCAGAACATGGTGGTCGTGGCAACGATCACGGCTACAACAGTGGTCATGGATGATCTCAAAATTAGGATTTCGGCAAGATGAACCTATCTAGGAGGTTGGATTGGCTAGTGGTGGCTCGTCAAAATTGAAAAATGGCTCAAATAACAATTGGCGGTGGTGGAAACTGGCTGCAAACATGTCATCGCCAGCGACGACTGTGGAAGTGCCGGATGTTGTAAGTGCTATGGATAAAAAGCGTGTCACGAGGCGGTCCTGAGGGGTGTCAGTTTGGTAGTCGGGGACGAGCCAGAGACTCACCGGTAGCAAGGCAAAGTGGCAGCGGCGTTAGGGTTGGAAATTTTCGAAAATCAATGAAAATTTCTAAAAATTAACTGGGTGAAGCTAGGGCTAATGCGGATGGCTGTGATCTTGGCACACAGTATGATCTGAATGTCTGACAACTCGTAATCTAGTGGATCCCACCTATGGGTATATGGAGTATACATATGGACGGAAAGCTCGGATCGAGACCGTCTAAAGTCGAAATTGACCCGAGTCCTAAAAATAACTTTATAGGCAAGAATTGAAAGAAAGAAGGTTAAATGGGTTTCAAACCCTGAACTCAATTAAGTGAAAATCGGCGACTCAAATCAAGATGAGCCCACAGGAGCAAACTGGTAGTCCAAAGTCCCTATAATACATTCAAATGAGATGCCTTGAAAGTCTCAAACATTCACTAAACATTGCAACGGTTTGGATCTAGGCATAAACCCTGGCTAACCCATAAAAATCATCTATATACCTCGTGTATAGGCCAATAACTCATGCTTTGTTGTAGTATAACTAAGTTTATTATTTATATATCAGGCATACTAAGCCGCCATAATATGCTCATACGACCATGTGGGCCCTATATTCATGGTTTGTAAACTGGCCTGACTAGAACTTATTCGAGCTGACTTGAGACTGGCCCTTGTCAGGCAAATTATAAGCGGATAAAACCCTAACCTGAAGCTAGGTTTTACACAATACACATTGATTCATATTTCACTCCAAATTATTTTACACCAAAAGGTATTAGAAGTAATATTTTTATGTATGCATTCATTTATATCCACTAATGTTAACAATTTATCTATTAATTTATTTTTTGAGAAAATATTTTAGCTAATAGATATGATTAGAAATGCTAATTGAGTGAGTCGAGTTGAGTTTAGGTGTGCCCAAAATCAGCTCATTTATCTATGATTTTAAGTCAACCTCAAGAGGATTTAAATTGAGTCAATAAAGCTCAAGCTCTATTTATTTATATTTTTTGTAAGAATTAAATAGTTTAACTTCATATGAATTATATACTAAAAGTTTTTTATGCATAAAATTATTATATTATCGTGTAAAATAATCGTCAAGACATTATTTTAATTTCAAATTTTTAGATTTTATGTAAATAACTACGTCAAAATATATAAGATACATTATTTGATCCATAATATAGAGATTTTAGTTGAAACGAGCCAAATAAAGGTGTACTCGGCGACTCTTGCTCTGGGTTAGCTTGGGTTCGAGTCAATTCATACCAAAATAAGTCAAACGTAGAGCAAAATTTGGTTCGGTCAAGCCAACTAAATCATAAATATAATTAAGTACGATGATTACAAATTATTTGTTTTTTATGATCAACACATTTTGCCAGCCAATTTTCTTTTGAAGGCTCAATGATTCAGATATAATTTTCCATTGAATGTTATATAGAGTATCTAATATTGTCTGTCCACAAAAGTATGGCATTTCTGTAAAACGGGTTCCAAGGGTGTATGGACGGATGAACCGAACCTTGTCAGGAGTTTTCGGTGAAATGTGCTACTTTTTTTAAAATTTATTTATTTATTAGAAGCTCGTACGTTTAGAAACTCGTGGCCTCGTCCTAATCCCAACCATTGGCCGGCTTCCCACATGACCGGCTACAGCAGGTCATCCCTCCCGATTTATACCTCCGAGATTCCCGTGATCATTCCCCAATAATACCGGTTCCCTCGTCTCCAGCCTTCTCCATCCTTTGATAGGTGAGGAGCATCGTCACCACCACCACTCCCACCCCTGCATTCTTCCCTTCCAAAATCCAATCCACCAACCGTCAACACCACTAGCAAGCTAGCTTCCCATCATCCATGTTGCTGCGCCACTCTCCCACGGCCCAACCCCTTTCTTAGCTTGTATGCCGCGCACCTCCCTCGGTTTCCCCCGCCCACGCTTCTTCCGCTGCCGCCGCCTACGCTAGCCCCAGCCGCAGACATGGCCAACACCAAGGGGAGGCGGACGGAGGCGGGCAGGGTCGCTGAGAAGTCCAAGTCTTTCCACGGCCGCATGCCGGCGCCTGCCAAGCCCCCCGCCGCCGCCCTCCGCCGCCCCAAGACCCAGCCTGAGCTATTCTCGCCGAGGATGGCCTCGGCGCCGGCGCCGGCGGCTGGAACCCTCGTGGCTTGGCCGACGAAGGTGCTGGTGAACGTGACGGTGAAGGGCTGGCTGGGGCCTCTCCACCTGCTCATCTCCCCAGAGGCAACCGTCGGGGAGCTCGTCGCCGCCGCCGTGCGGCAGTATCAGAAGGAGGGGCGGCGGCCGCTGCTTCCTTCCTCCGACGCCGGCGGGTTCGACCTCCACTACTCCCAGTTTTGCTTGGAGAGTAAGCAATCGTCCGCCAAAACATGATCTCTTTTCCCCCCTCTTTTCGTGCTTGAATTGTGGGGACAAAATTGGTGACGATTTCTTCCACATCTTTTCAGGCCTTGATCGAGATTCGAAGATGATCACTTTGGGATCCAGGAACTTCTTTCTCTGCCCAAAGCCGACGGCAGCCGCCATGGCCGATCCAACGGGGGCTTCGTGTTCGTGCCATGCTGGAAAAGCTTCCCCCTCGGGCATCCAGTGGCAATGGCTCGTTGACCTTTTGCTGTAAGACCGCCATTAATTAATTGTAATAATAATAATAATAATATTATTATTATTATTATTGTACAAATTGATCTGTTAGAAGGATGGTCCTTGTCCATTCCTATTCCTTCCATCCCAATTTGGGCTGGCAGTTATGTAGCTAGTGGATTGGAGGCAGATAGATATCATGGGTGTAATTTGGTTGAAGTAGTAGTATCATGCGTGGATTATAGTAGGTAATTTGGTTGCTTTGTAATTGAGTAGATCCCCAGCAATGAGATCTTCTTCTTGGTTTATGTTTCTTTCTTTTCATCCCCGGAGAGTAGATACCGAACGTTATTCATTGTTTTAGATGGGTAGTTGATCCAACAATAAATTGTTTCGAACTGTTCATTTATTGTCGATACTGAGCATTTTTTCCCCTATTGGAAACAGGTTAAAAGTTTCAAACCCAGAGGAGGGGTTGCATACGGCCAATCCCATGAATCAAAGTCTCGTCTTTCACACAACGCAACTCCTTGTTCTCTGAACCTTAGCGGCTAGACTAAATTGCATTTTTTTCAGCCGGGAGATCAGGGTGCAAGAATAGTAAATTTAACTTGATTGGTCCCTGAAAGGGGTGGTGTGAGGCTAAAGACGTAAGGAATGGGCACTCGGAGTTTTGTGAATTGTGGGCGGGAAGCAACGTCATTGCTTAAAAAAAATAAAAAAAAATAGCACGTATTAGGCGGCTGGTAAAGGGGCGGATATAAAAAAACTTGCTAACTCATGGGTAAATTGGAAATAACTTCGAAGAAGTGTACTCGGGGCACCGAACATGAGCCAGAATCGAATTAAAAATCCTGGAGCCATTGTGTGAAAATGAGAAAGACGTGATAGAGATAAGATTGCCTCCAAATATATTATTATACGCATCGGCCTTGTCTGGACGCTTCTGGGGTATGATAATATCAACTAGTTTATATGAAAAGAAATGCCGCACAGAGTAGCGTCTAAGCCTAGTTTATTATATATAACAAATCATACGCTAGCTGGCCAGACAAGAATATGCCCTGATATACAATATGTTACAGGGTATATAAATAATCTGATGCAGTCAATTATCATATATAAATCTCAAATGCCTCAAAATTACTATTATGTACTATCCATTGTTGCACAAACATTAACGTACCACTCTTTGTCCATTTTTATAATTATCATTTATGCTGGCAACAAATTTTTGGATGCACTGTTATAATTACATTACAGTGAATCTGAGTCGATCGCACAATGTCATGCAGTGAATCTGAGTTGATTGCGCAATGTTCTTAAAAAATATATACTCTAGGTTCGTCAAGTGGATGTAAGAGCATAATAAATATTTATTTGGAAAAAAATACATAAATATATACCAAAGCATATTTCATTTACAAGTACAAGTATGTACATAAATGAATACATATATGCCATCACAAATTATGGAAATAGGAAATTTAATCTCAATAAATATACACAACTAAACTAGAGAACTCTAATACTTCTGTCTATGACGAAATGCAGTAAATCAAACCGTTTGTCTTTTATTTTTGTTTTAATTTTTGAGATCCTCCTTAAATGTTTCACCTAAAAGTTTGCGTTAAATAATCATCAAGTATTATTTCAATGTGTTATTTTAGCCCTTATAATGTATAGATGAAGTAATAATGTAAATTCGTTAAATTCTAACGTATATCAGATTTGGATCTTGCGTTTGGATGTTTATTAATATATGCTCCATATCGAGTTTATATCTCAATAGATCCAACCTAATATGGACTTGGATTAAAAAAAAATGTAAAATTATTTGACTTATGGGAAAGAATGTTGGTATATACACAAATTAAATTTAATCAAAAAATGATTCAAACTAGAATTAGTTTGAATACTTCATTGACTAAAACTAGAAGATATATAAAGAGCTTTTTACCCAAAAAAAATGGGAAAGAGAAAAGAAATTTTAATTATATAAAAATTATCCCCTTATTTAAAAAATATATTTTTATAATCTAATCACTTATGACTTTGGTCGGCTTAGGCTCTTGCAAGGCCAATTTGGCCTCAAGTGGTGCCCCGCCACCCCTTAATATAATTATTATTTCAGCCACTATTATCCCAACAACTATGAGTAGTGTACAATAGACACTCTAGTCAAGGAGCAGTCCAATCTGGCACCCTCAAATGTAGGTGCCCTAGGGAGGGTTGTCTAGCTGCCTAAAATAATTTTTTTAATAATTTTGGTTGAAGATATTTTAGAGAATATTTATATTTTTTTTATTTTTGGATAATTATAAGTGATTTTCCACTCTAACCGATAATATCAAACATTTTCTCCGAAGTATAAGAACTAAATTTGAGGTAAACCAGGTGGGCTCGAGTTGCTTGAGGGACCCAACCAAGAGAGTGCTAAAAGTTTTATTTTTATTTTATTTTTGATTCTAGTGATAGTCTGATAGAGAGAGGGTTTTAGAATTTTGTTTTTGGAAAAAAAAAACAGGATTTTCCCTAAAAAACGGCAAAACCCTAGCCTGTATAGCTCGTTTTAAAGTGACCTCTCCACCCCTTCCCCCCCAAACCCTAAACCTCTCCAAAACCCTCCACCGAGCCGGCGCCGTCAACCTTGCCTCCAATCCTTGCTGAGATGGAGTTCTGGGGTGAGCTTTCCTGTGCTTTCTTATGCTTTGTTTTGATCATTTGATCTCCTGTCTTGTACTTCTTTCGGCTTGTTACCTGAGAAAAATGTATGCTCTCTCGAAAATGCTCTGTGAACGCTTTCCTTTTCTTTTTTCCCTTTCAATGGCGGCTCAAGGTTGCATTGGCAAAACGTTATTTTTTTGTGGTACCTTGTTTCATACATGTTTTTTTGTTGTAATATTGGCAAAACCTTTGAATGCGATTGCTTGCACAATATAAGTGGTATGCGGGTGTGTTTGTGCTCTGCGTGGGCTTTCAAGTTGGATATGCCAGATTGGAATTTTTTTGGGATAAATGTTGCTAAGGGATATGTTTATTGCACCCAAAGGTTTGGAGGTTTAATTTGAGATGGGTAGCGCTGGTGTTACTTGCCAATGTTCAGCTTCTTTAGGTTTTCTAGTTAACGTTACAGTCACTAGACATGGTCTTGTCGAAGAGGATATTTTAATAATTTTTATTTTTGTCATGTCTTCAATTATTAAACTATTTTGATTTAGATGTTGACTTGTGAAATGTGAACATGCTGACATTTTTTTCTTCTAATTCGGCAAGCATTTAAATTTCCAATTTTATGAATTGGTTGGTGCTGACACTACAATGATCACAATTAAGGAATTAAATATTTATTTAACCTTGACGGTCCTATTTTATGCTTAAAGTTGGTGACTTTTGTGTTGTTGAAAGTTTGTAAGGGAATGCTTTGTACAATCAGTAATACTTAAAAGCCAAATTTGATACTGCATTTTTTTCAATGTTTCTCAATCGTCCATCATTCAGGAATCGAGGTTAAACCTGGAGAGTCCGTCAAATGTATTCCTGGCTATCAGAAATATTTGCATCTTTCATCGGTTAGTATATTTTTGGATTTGAGTACCCTCCTGTTTCTTTATGTTCGTTATACAGTGCAAAATCTATTTACTGTTGTACATTTTGGTTAAATTGTGTAGGCATCTTTAGCAGAATTGAAAAAAGAGAAGTCAAGTGATGCACTTCTCTCTGTGAAAATTGACAACAAAAAGCTAGTCATTGGAATCTTGTCGGCAGATAATGCTCCACAACTTTCTTTTGATTTGGTCTTTGAAAAGGAATTTGAACTTTCTCACACTGGGAAAACTAGTGTCCACCTTTGCGGTTACAAAGCTATAATGGATGAAGACAGATATCCTTGAAAAGCTGTATTTCTTTATATTGATATATTTTAGTTGTTGATTTTGTTTGATGATTTGTTTTCTTTGACTCTCTTTTCTTGACGGTGCAAGCCTGAATTAAGTGGTAAGCAGTACTATTCTCTTACCTGTTTGTCACTTTGATGCTGTTTCAGATGCATTTTTCACTGTGTACTTTGTTCGAATCTCCTTTATGCTTTTATGACTTCACTTAATAAGTATAATTTTATTGAGCTTTCTGTAGGTTCAGAGGAAGAATCTGAGGATGAGATGGATCTTCCTGTTAATGGTAATGCTGCTTCTTGTTGATTAGCCTCTTCTTGATTTCTTTATTATTAAGTATTTTTCTTATTGATCTAATCAGGTAAGGAAGAAGCTAAAGCATTGCAGCCTAATCCTCTGGCAAAAGCAATTGGAGCAAAACTTGCACTTCCTGCAGCAAAGCAGAAAGCTCAAGCGGGTAATCATGAAAAGCCTGTTGAAGACGAAGATGATGACGGTGATGATTCTGATGATGATGGTTCAGAAGAAGATGCCTCTGATGAGGTATTCCCCGATTTATTTGCTTACGTCTTCTGTTATTATCAACCAATTTTTTTATAGCCTAATCTGGCAATAGAATTTTTGGTGGTTGTCTTGTTCTGTTGCTTTTGTCATAAATTAAAATTTTTTTCTTAGTATGATTGAAGCTGTTCTGTCTAGATCTAATGTCCTGGGGTGTAGCCCATGTTCTTCACAATTATGTTATTTTGAAAATTTTACCAAGATTTGTTTATGTGAACTGCATCATAAACTGTCATGGATTTTTAGGACATGATGGATGGTGGCAATGAAAGTGACAGTGAAGAGGATGATGATTTAGAGGATGCAAGTTCTGAAGAAGAAGGAACAACGCCTAAGAAGGTATAGTATAAGCTAGCCATTCCCAAGGAAGTTCTCCTTTTTGTCACCTTATGTAGATGGATGTACTTCAAATATTTTCAGGCGCTTGTGTGAAGTCATTATTTGTTTGCAATTTTTTTTGACCTTTGGTTGAAGGTGGGAACTGGCTTGAAGAGGCCGGCAGAATCTGCCGTGAAGACCACTGCTGAGAAAAAGGCTAAATTGGTTACCCCCACCAGTCAAAAGACTGGTATTGCTATTTTCCCCCCTAGTTTTCCAACTTCAAATCATTGAAAATGCTAATGGGTTTGCCGTTTGTATAGGGGTTGATGTCAAGAAAGGTGTTGTACATGTTGCTACACCCCATCCTAACAAACAAGTTGGAAAGACTCCTGCTGCTAACGATAAATCAAAGCAACAAACCCCTAAATCTCTTGGGCAATTTTCTTGTAAATCCTGCAGCAAGTAGGTTATTTTCCTGAATTTTGTTTATTTGATTGCTTTACTTTCTTCTTCAGTAACTAATACACTGTTTCACAGGGGCTTCAACTCTGATAGTGCACTGCAGTCCCACACAAAAGCTAAACACAGTGGCAAGTGATTTGACTTGGAGAATTAGCCGCCAAACTTTTGTAAACTGGAGTTGAATGGGATAGAGCTTGGAACATGACGACAGGTATTGGTCAGTGGGTAGTTGGTTATACTTTTCTAGACATGGAATGTTTTCTGGTGTTTCGTATCCACCATTATTTTGGTCAAGGACTTATTACTTAATGTAGAATAGAAGAAATCCTCTTGTCATTTACTTTTAACCGGCCTAATTGACTTTTATTGGAAAAGGAAATGATAACTTGTGGGCGCCTTTTATTTTGCACTCTGTATTTCGACTCGGGGGCAGCGACATATGGAGATGATATTGGAGCTCCATATTAGCAAAATTTGAGCTCCTGTGAATCCCATCTTAGCACCTTGTTGTGGAACCTGACTCAAAATATTTGGGATCAAAGGAATAAGCCAGGCGGAAGGACTTTTAGCTTATGATCTGATTAAGCCCTGCTTCGATATAGAGAATGGGTGCAGGTCTAGGACTGGATTTTCTTGAAGAAATCTGCAAAACAAGATAAGCTTGATATTTGATGAGCTAGACAGGTTTTTGAAAAATGGAAGAAATCCTGCGAGTCTCTTCCTTTCCTCGATAACCATTAATATACAAAGAAAACTATTTTGTGCACTAAACCTTTCACCACTTTTACCGCCAAATTTTTACCCATTTTTAGCACTCTTTCATCACTTTTTCTGGGATCTGTCGGGTTCAAAGAGATTGCCGTGTCAGTACAATTCAAATGTTAATTAGATAAATTAATCAGTTCTGTTGGTGATAAAAAGTGGTGAAAACTTGGTGTATGTAACAATACTCAATTAGGGGATGCACGGTCAAGTGATTATTAGATAACTTCATATAGATTCATTGCCTCCTTGCTGTAGAAATAACGCAAACGACGTTAACCAAAAAGGACTTTAGTGATGTGCGTATTGTGACTTCAGACCTATTCTTAAATAAGAGCAACGCTATGAAGTTGATGCAGAATTCCACTCTTCATCAATTTTTAGGAACTATTCTTAAATAAAAGCAGGGCCGAGAGGGATTCATGGACACCCGATAGAGAATAGTTGACTTAACTGGATGTACTTTGCCTGTTCTTTGAGACCTGAAAAGTTGCGCCGTCTTAATTTACCCTTTGATTATCATCAAATGAATTTTGCCCTCCGTCTCACGTATGTTTACTATGTACTATATGGTAATGGTTATTAATGGTATATGAGCCAAGAAAAATCAAATGTTGAGTAGGTGTCCACCTTGCCCAGACTCGAGACGGCAGAAAGATCAGCGATTATGGTGGCTAGACCAACAATCCAGCACGTTTTATCTTGTCCTTCAGTTTAATGAACTAGACATAAAACGTACTTTCCCTTAATTAGTTGCATCATTTAAGGAAATGCTCATGGATCGTGAGATGACGAGAACATCACATCTCCAACCCATGCATCTCCAACCCATGGTTGCAGGAATCGGAATCGGAATCGGAATCGGTTTGAATCGGCCAAAAATCGGTTTTTTTGAATCGGTCTGAATCGGAATCGGAATCGGTCCGAATCAGTTATATATAAATATATATATTGGCAATTTATAACATAATTATATAAAAATCATATATTTATGTTATTTGATATTATTTTGTGTATTATAGTTTATTATATTTTTAATATTATTTAGATTTTTTTTAATTATTTTAAATTAATTATTATTTTATATTCGAGTCGGACTCGAGTCAATTTTTAATTACGAGAATGCCACCCTCTCCCTCCCCTCTACCCCGTCACCGCCGCCGCC
>JAVDBV010000705.1:0-15061 GCA_032619315.1 Piper longum
TATTTTCCGGACCGGTAACGCTCGTTACTGACGGTTTTGTACTATATGTAGGTGACGACAATGAGATGGAAGTGCCAGCCTGGACGGAGGAGCAATGAGGACTTTCGCACACACACATGTATTCGGTGACTGAATGTTTAATATTCTGTTTATACTTTTATTATATTTGAACTGTTGTGAGGTAGTGAAAAACATGATAGTATGATTGAATGCTAAGATATAATGTCATGATGTGAATAATGAATAGAGGGCATATGTGGTCTTCATCTTAAGACGCCGAGAGTAGATCCGGGTCAGCTTAACCGAATCTAGTAGCTTAGAGAACGGTTTGGTCGCCGGTAGCATTTCCGGGTCGGTTCAAGGGTGAACCGAGTTGGGGTGTTACACCATACCACATTAGGTATGACATCCATACCTCTTTATGTGTGGCACCATACCTATGACATCAGCAAGCCATGCCTTGGTGGTTGAGAGCTTTCCATTTTTTTTTAAACCCTCTCCTTCCCCATTTTCACCACTTTTATCATCTCCTCCAACCCTCCTCCCTCTCCGTGGCACTCCTATTCCTTCTTTGGCCTCTTCCAGCTCCCTTCAAGCTCTCCAAGCCTTCTAAGGCCTAGGGTTGTAGATCTTGAGGTAGGAAGCTTCAAGAGAGCTCCATTTGGTTAGTTGGAGGTAAGTTCTCCTCACCTCCGTGCTTGATGTGTGTGTTTGGCGCTAGATACACGTAGGTTTATGCAAGCTTTTGCATTTTTATATGAATTTTCTCTTATAACGTATTGTGTTAAGAGTAAATAGGTGCTGCTTTCATAATTTTTGGATGTATAAATTAGTTGTAACTTATTTTTTATTGCTTGGTGGTCACTATTTTGCATAGACATGGTAGAAAATTCATAAATCATGTTGTAAAAGGCCTTTTTGCTTCATGTTTATAATTTTGTGTTTATAATGTCTAGATATACAACTTTGATGTTCATATTGTTGATTGATATGGCTTGTATGATGCAGTAGAGGTGCCAAATGTGGTAGTTTCCAAGGTCCTTGTACCATGGCTACAATTTTTCCCAATTTTTATGTCTTGATGCAGGTTTCTGATGATGTCCAACTTATGCAGGATTGTTGATATGTGTATGAAATTGTTCATGTTATTTTTTAACACTAAGATAGCCACATAAAAGGCATGAATAAAACCACCCCTAATGTTTTGGTGTGTATACTATGATGTTTGTATGCATTGCCATGCTCCGAGATTGTATTCCATTGCGAACTAATTAAAATAGATTAATAAAATCTATAAAAGTTATGGTTGACCTTACTAATTGTCTACTAGGAATTCGTAAGTTTTTGTTTATTTTAAAAATCATTAGGGGGTTAGTTTCATCAATTTTTTGGAATGCGCAGGAATGTAAGGGGAAACTATAGGTCCCTAATTATGGATGTAAATTCCAAAAGCCTAAATAAATGGTGATGAAATTGTATAAAATTTATCGCACACTTTAGGTTATGTCCCTATAACACTAAAGCAGGCTTAGGCAAGCAGAGTGAGTTCGTCGAGTTAGGACGAGGAGTTCAACTCATCTAGGTGCGTAGGAATCTTCTGTTTTATCTTTGCTTGGTTCTATGAGTTTCACCTAGTTTTACATGTAGGACGGAGTTGCCGACGTATTATCAAATCCTTTTGATGTCGGGCCACTTAGCCAAATTTTTTCACAATTTAACAAAACATTAAGGATGAGATCCCTTGATGGTTTTCAAACTGGAAGATTTAGCTAACTTATAATATAAAACCCTAGCTAAGCGTACTATATAAGTATACACAAATTTTTACGATTTTCATTAATATGAGAGTGAGTAGTATGTGTATATATGAATTACACTAGTACTTCTTTTTACCCTAAAGTAGTGTAATATAAGTAGGGTATTGTGAATGCAACACGTTTATGGAAATCATAGCACTATCTTTGTTCTGAGCCACTTGAGTATGGTGGCAGGTGACGTATAGATGATATGAGGGTGTAAGCGTAAATATGTATGGTGGCAGATGATATATGAAGGATGATCTAAGCCACTTGCCCAATGAGCTCGATCATGTCAAATGGTCCGATATATCGCGAACTAAGTTTCCCACGTATCACGAATCTCATGTTTCCCTTAGTTGGAGAGACCTTCATGAAAATATAATCCCCTACCGCGAAATGAACCACACGTCTATGCTGATCGGCATAACTTCTTTGTACGTCCTAAGCTGACTTCACTCTCTTCCTAATCTACATTATGGCCTAATTACGATTGGATCACTGCCTTGTACCCAACAACATACTTGGCATCAACATAGTCGATCATAAAATGCTTCGAATGGTGTCATTCTGATTGTGGTCTAATAAATGTTGCTGTATGAGAACTCTACTAGAGGTAGATGCTTTTCCCAACTTCGAAGTCTACAATGCATGCTCGAAGCAAATCCTCTTCTATGTGTATGATTCTCTCATTTTGCCTATCCGTCTGAGGATGAAATGCTGTGTTGAATCTTGAATCGATGCCTATAGGTGTCTAGAAAGCCTTGCAAAATTGGGATATGAATCTCGGATCCCTATCTGATATAATCTCCAGTGACACTCCATATAGCTTGACTATCTGATCTCTATATAGTGTGGCCAAAGTGGTCAGTGGGTAATCCATCCTGATTGGTATGAAGTGCACACTCTTTATAAGTCGATCTACTATGACCCATAATGCATTCTTCTATTGGTAGGTCTTAAGCAAATTGACTACAAAGTCGTATGCTATACTCTCCCACTTCTACTCTGGGGTTTCCAATGGCTTTAGTATCCCACTTGGATGAACATGTTTAGCTTTCACTTGTTGGCACACCAAACAATTGTGTGTCATATACCTCTCTTTTCATAATAGTTGGATGGTTTAGCATCTTGTAATCGATGCATAACTGCATGCTTCCATCCTTTCTCCTCACAATTAGCACTGATGCACCCCATGGAGAGACACTTAGTCTCATGAACCCATCAGACTAAATGGCGAGATCTTGTAACTATTCCTTGAGTTCTTTGCGCTCAAGAGGTGTCATTGTGTACGGATCTTTAGAGATAGGTGTTGTGCCTGACATCAACTAAATGGCGAGATCTTCTTTTGTGTTTGGCGACAATCTAGTAATCTCATTTGGAAATACATCGATAAATTGTCTGACCATTGGAATCTACTAAATGTTCCGTCTATCCCCTGAACTACTCTACTCAACCAATACAAATGTTGTCATTATCATTTCACTGCCTTTGTCTAGTTGTCTCACTTCATTTTGATAGGATATCCATCCTTGTTCTCTTTCTCTGCCCTGATCCTAGAAGAAAAGGTGGCACCTTTCTTGGCTAAAAGTCACCATCTTTCTTTGGCAATCTATCACGACTCTTTGCTTGGACATCTAGTTCATTTCAAATATAAAATCAAATTCTTGTACCTTGAATAATATTAAATCGGCTACAAGCTGTCAATATTAAATATCAACAAGTGTATTCGAGCTCGAGTCGAGCTTGAGCACGTAAAAAATATTCGAGTCGAGTTCGAGCATGTATGTTCAAAACTCGTTTGATCTCGAGTCGAGTTCGAACGAACTTCAAACTATTCGAGCTGAGCTCGAACACAAGTCAAGCTCGGCTCGCTCGCTCGTTTAGCACCCGTACCTCTAGTGCTTCTGCCAGTATGGCTGCATACATCCTGATTGGCTGTTACTATGCAAGTTTAGTTGATATTGCTAGTGGTACCGTGTTTGATCCCTCTGATTGTGAGTTGGTAGTGCCTGCTACCTACCTTTCTCGTGTTTGGTTTGTCCTGCTGTTTCTCATGTTTTCTGTCCTATTGTTTCTCGTGTTTGGTCTGTCTTGCTGTTATGAAACTTCTCTAGTTATATCCCCTCTGCTATTGTTTAGGTGGCTGTTGGTCTTCGCCTCTCTGGCCTTGACCTTGGCCCTATTGGCCTCTCTATTGTTGTTGATGCTGGGGAGTTAGAAGTGTAAGTCTCTATGAAGGTGCTTGAAGTGTCAACTGTTGGTGCTAGCCATTTGGATAAGCTATGGTTCTATGCCTTGGGTGACTGCAACTGTAGCATGCATTAGTTCCTATTTTGCACTCACCTCCATGACAACGTCTGCAAATCTGGCAAGGAGGTGGTCTATTGTCTTGGACTTGACCATCCATAGCCCTCATAACAACAAGAGAATATATTCATCATTTCTGTTGTACTCCTTGCTCTTGCTGATAAGGCCTTGGAGGTTGTTACCTCTGGTCAGCATCTTAGCGAGGTTGAGTAGCTATGACTTGCTCAGCCTCTCCTGCAGCTCTCACAATGTCACCTAACATTTGGTGGAAAATACTTCCCATCAAATTCTACCCTGAACTATTCCCAAGTGACATCCTCGGGTTGCTTGCGAGCAAATGTGGAATTCATTATTGAATCCCACCAAATTATATCCTTCTTCTAGAAACCCCTGTAATGATGCATACTCGGTGCTCCATTGGACATGTCATACAACAGAACACTCCTATGGCTGATGATATCCACAAGAAAACTTCCTCTGCATCCATCTTTCCGAAAAATGGACGTCCACCATTCTTCACAAATTTCTCATACTGCCACAATTCCAAAATTTTTACATTAGCTGATTTGCTGGACCCTTCTCCTAGCTCATACTACGGAAATTGTAGTCCTATACCTACAACTCCACTTCCACCTACAGTCTACTTGTTACCTGCTACTACTATTCCATTGATATCTGGGCCCATTCTAGCCTAAAATGGGGCAAACAGAGGAGCCATTGTTGGAGTAGTCCTCTGATGGAGCGGTGGAGGAGGAGGTGGCGGCAGAGGGACCATGGGAACTGCAGGCTCTTCTCATGCCTCGTTGTCCACTACTGGTCTCTTCTTAGCTCTGGCTACTTTTCTCCTAAATTCCTCTTATAGTTGCTGCATTTGTATTTGAGCCTCAGCCAACTTGGCAATAACTGCATGTCTCTCCTATCGACCGCTGCTAATGCGGTGACTATTATAGTAACGGCTCTCACTCTGTCGACCAATTGAGACTTACACACGTGGCTCTCATGGTGGTATGGTAGTCCTCGATCGGCTAGATGTTGTGTCATTGTGACCATGTTTGCGATTGTCTTGTCTAGGCAATGGAGGGGATGGGGCCCTAATATGTGTCCTGTGAGTTTATCTCACCATTCTATTAGTATTCATTAGTTTAACTTGGACACACTAGCACACAATTGATTGGTAAGAAAATTTGCAAACAAAAACAATAAAATAGAAATATACCTGTTGGCACAACTCGGAGGAGCTTTTACACACATGTAACCTGAAATAACATCTACCACCTAAATCAACTAATAGTTAGCTCTGATACAAAAACGGTAACATCCCAATCTGGCTCACTCGCAAACCAAATTAAATGTTACGAGTGACCAAGTTGTTTGCTAATCTATTTAATTCGATCAACCCAACCCAAATCTACCCTCGGCGTCTCAAGATGGTGATTCAAATATTCAATGTATGGATGAGATGTTTAGGCTCTAATGTTGTTCTAAATGAATGATATGATATGCAATCCACATTCAAAAGAAAACAACCCATTAAAAATTTGAAAAGCTACAATTTTTTAAACAAAACGGACAGAGTTTTCCCCAAAAGTGCAAAAGGCACCACCCTGTCAACAACAAATAATATGTATATATAACGATAAAAGCATAAAACATTGTATTTCTTTACACAACATTCACATCATAACAATTTTCATCATTTTGTGATGAGTTTTGGCTCCTTTTGCTCAACCTGCTCAATTCTATTCATAATAATAATCACACATAGATCATTTAATGATTTTTCACACAACATTTCCTTTAGCAGGACATTATATTATTTATTTACAAAATAGTCATAGCAGTTCATCACGTCACATTTTTCATTCAATTTCAGCAGATGCAAGTGTGCATGTTGCATTGTTGTTCCTCTATAGTCCCAACAATGCTTAGTCATTTAGATTCTCACATACATATATAATACGGAAAAGTTAATAATACTAGTCCAAAAATAACTAAATACTCAAATTGGCACATGAGAGATGCCTCTCATCGTAAATAAAATCAATCATCTATTCTTCTCCATTAGAATCACTCATAAGGGCACTAATTATAAGCCGTAAGCCTTAGCTTGAATAGCGTCTCATTCTGAATGGTTTTATGCTTCTATATTTTCATACTATCCCATGCTCAAAAAATCCATTATATTAAAGCTTTCTATATCCTCCATACAACTCTTCGCCCTAAGCACTGAGGCCGAGTACTTTCAAGCAGACGCCTTCAATACCCTTTGAATTTACACATCTAGACATTAGTTGCATAGTAGTAATAGTAATCCTCTACACTTCTCTGAGTTTGAGGAACTCAAAATGTAGATTTGTCAGGATCCCTCGGGAATAAAATGACCAGCTCATTAATCCAAAGTCCGCTTTGACTAGCATCTGCACCCACTCATGGTAAGTGCGTGTCGACTTTCCCCTTATCTCACATCTCATTAAAAAATTGAGAAAGCTATATATACATAGGTCTGGGTAGGGATTATAATATAGTAGGCCCGAAGGTAACATGATCTGGATTTGAGCTTTCAAAACAAACTAAAGGGATCTCATCCTTGAGGGTAATCTCAAAAAAATGATTGACTAAATAGCCTATGTGGAGTGGGATACGATAAATCCACCACTTGACAAGTCTGCTTACTTGTCAAACCAAATCACATTAAAAGAGATGATCAAACCAATAGTGAATTTTAAATGGACCTAGTAGAAGTTCCAATTGTGTCTATGCACCTAGGCGGTGAGCTTATACTCTGCACCTACACATTAAATCTAAAAGCTAACGCCTACTATTTAAATGATACATTCACACATCCTAAATAACACGCTCACATCAGTGCATTCACATCATGATTTTCTAAGTTACATTGCAGTTAGTTAGAAAGTCATACCTAATTTACCTAATTAGATCATTAGCATTCATTCAATACAATTCAAATCATGCAAAATTTTATTTTATTCACAATCAAGGTAATTAACCATCTCAACCAATCAAGTCCAAACATACTATGCTAATAATTATCAATTTCAAATAATTAAGTCGAAGTTAATTATACCTCGTGTTATCGGCGACGACAACAACGATTGATGGCAATTAGTGCCACTAAGGGTTTGGTCATTCATCTTCAGAATCAAATTTGGCACCTAGCTGCATCTGAAGTTTGATTGGGTTTGGTAGGAGGAATTTGGGGAATTCTTGCAAGTTCTAGCAATTCAGATGATTTTCGGCCATGATTAGCAAGGCAATTGCCGATGATGGCTTGGCTGGCGAGGTGATGTGGTCGGGGCTGTGGGTCAGCACCGGCTCGACAAGCTCAACATGACTACGGTGTGGACGAGGGTGACGACGGCGGTGATGGACGCTGGTGGTAGCTGTCTGTCGGTAGGTGTCGCCCGAGGCAGGGCTTGCCCATTCTGCCTTGGGCCTATCTCAGTGACAGTTATGACGGGGGGAAAGGGTGTAAGGGACCACAACGGCGGAGTGGCATGGCCAGTGGTGGAATTGACATAGGGAGCGTGGCACAGGCGCGTGACTTCCTCGTGTCGTAGAGGCCGGGAGACGGCTGGGAAGGTGGGGGACAGCTCGACTACTGTTTGGCAAAGGTTGATGACATCAATTGGCGGTAGCACTGTGGTTGAAGGTGATGATCGGGGTGGCAATTTGGGTGAGAAGAGGAAATGTCGGGAGGGGGGTTGTGGGTGGTAATTTTGTAAATAAAAGTTTGTCTCGAATCTTACTATAGTTAAAAATAATAACTAACTCTTAATAAATTATAAAACAAATTCCAAAAAATATGTAAAAATACCATAAAATATAATACACTCAATATCATCAAAATGACATATTTTATAATTAATAACCCACCCAAACTACTATCTAACGTGCCCTAATGTATTATTTAGCCTAAAAGATAAATATACAATCAAATATATAAAAATATATAATTAGCATACTGTCGTATATAATGATAACTTATTTATTATTATTGTTTTAGCATTATCATCATATATTCGGGTATACTTTACCCTCATTGCTCATAGCATATGGCCGACCTATTCTAAAATTAATTCGACTCTAACAGTTGAAGTAATTAGTTAACTAATGTAAAATACTGACTTGAATCATTGGTTTTACGGTTCCCTGCCAAACTGTAACCCCCGACGTGAATCTTGCACCGCCATCTCCGTTTCCAATCCTTGGATTGTCACCATTGAAGCTTGCTATCACCGGAAAACTACCCAAAGATCCTACCGGAGAAAGAAGGCAGATTGCACCGATGACTTTCTAGAACCTTCTGACAGATCAACCTCACATTTGGCCAATCTGTTATGTTACATTAATAGCTCACATTACCGGCGACCAAACCAAACCAAGCCTCACCACCACCTATATGTGCCATCTCCAGAAAAAGCTTGCAAAGTTCCAACAATCCCCTCTATTGTCATCGCCATTCTCATCGGTCACTGGATTTTTTGACCCCTGACACACCACTACTTGTCGTTTCTCACATTGGGCCATCAAGTTGGTCATCAGAGCCCTCCACTGTCGCCTTTGCAGTCGTTGGAGCCCTCAACCTTGCCTAGGAGTGGGCATCGGTCGGACGGACATCGGACACACGAACCTATTTCAACAAACACACTCTACCGTTGACGGAGCGATCATCCCATGAACAGTGCTAATTGTGAAATTAATTTTGTTTATTCTTAAAATATATTATTAATAGGTTTTATATATAAGAGGCACTAAGATGAGTAACGGTTCATATAAGTAACATGAGCCTCAACGATCGTATGATTAAAAAGACGGTTGAGATTAGATCATGTAAAAAAAAATTCCTTTTCTCCCCCAGACCTACTCTTCAGGGCAGACCGGCCAACCACAACCAGATCTCATCGCCCTAGGTCAAATCCCGGCCATGGTGGGCCTGATGCGTCCAAAACATAAAAGAGCCGTTCTCAGCAGTGGATCCCAGGCGTAAGCAAGTGGATCCAGCCACTAGCTGGATCGGGTGGCAGGGGGACCGAATTCGCATTGTGGGCAGCAAAATCTAGCAACAAATGGTTGGATTGGGTCACGGTGGTCAATTTTGACCATATATATGTATATAATTTCTGGCAGCCAATTCCCAGCCGCAAATACGTGATTTAGCCATGAGGGGCTA
This sequence comes from Piper longum, assembly GCA_032619315.1. Classification (NCBI taxonomy): domain Eukaryota; kingdom Viridiplantae; phylum Streptophyta; class Magnoliopsida; order Piperales; family Piperaceae; genus Piper; species Piper longum. The sequence continues at coordinate 9,298 of JAVDBV010000705.1, forward strand.
GATCCGGTAGCCAAATTCTGGCTGTGGGAGGTGGGATCTAGCTATGATGGCTAGTTTCAGTCACCGATAGAGGAGAAGAGAGGTCAGGGGAGGTGGGGTTTAGACTTTTTTTTAAAGATGAGATTTCATTTAGTCCATTTTTATAATCAGATAGTCCATAATTAATTGGGCTCATTTAACTTGTATGAGTCATCGCTTGCATAAATTTTTTCCTTTATATATACCCTAAGCATTAAGCAGGTCTTTGGCTAGTTAATGTAATTAGGGGGTTAATAAGTACCAAAGAAGGTATATCGTTTTTTCATAATTTCATATTGCCTAAACATGCACATATTATAATTTCATAGTCTCTAAACATGCACATATTCATCTTCTTCAATCTTCTTATTCCACTTTTCCCAAAGGGTGTCATGGATCCTAAATTAAGATATATACAATTACAAATGATCCAATGTACATCCCGATGCCACCAGGATGCCACCGTCCTCTCTAAGCTGGGTCACGTATTCATCTTGAGTCTTCAATTGCTCTTCGATTTTACTCTTTGAGAATGATAAGTTTCTTAGATCACAAAAGTTTTCATCAACGCCGTTTTGTATAGTTCCGAACACTTATTGATAATAGCAGATAGCAACATTCACACCAGCCATTTCAGATGTACCACTCAAGAAGAGCAGGAACAGCTGCATTGCCAAATCGCCTTGCTCCCGCTTGAATATTCATTGTGGGTAATCAAGACGGGAAGAACACAAGTAAAACTTCTTGAGCAGGTAAAAGTTTAATCTCAGAGTAACATCATTTAAAATTATGAAGTAGAAATTCGAATATATTTTCCCAATATCTGCAATTGGGAATTATGTACAGTACATCTCTACAACAGATTCAAATGACGACGATGGCCTTTTTATATTTGGTCTTGACGAGAAACTGGGGTAGGAGCAGGGGCTATTGTGAACTGCAGTCCTCTACGCTGACCTGCTTGTAGGACAAACGCAACTTCAGTAGCAGCCAGTGCGGCAGCCTCCTGAAAAGGTGAAAAAAGGGCACCATATCAAGCTTAAGCTATGAAATTGAGATAAATGGTAGTACCGACAGTCTCAAAAAACAAGATGAAACGGCAAAAATATTATAGCAATTTTGTCTGCGATTGGACTAGCAACCAAGAGCTCCCTAAAATCAGGACAACATCATATCGTTTGATCTATAGCAAACTCTTGCATCCGCAAAACAGCGTTGCACGTTAGAATGCCCTTTTCTCATGTACAATTTTACATAAAAGTGCAAGGCCTACACTACGCAAGAAAGAATAGTAAAATTGATGATATTTGCTAAATAAAACAGACATTGGATTTCACAAAAACTGAATCTACTTCGAAGGGATACAAAAGAACCACCACCAATTACTTCAATCCATTAGAATGTAAAAAAGCCCTTCTAAACGAATTATACCATCAAATTAATGAAAGGAAGAACTTTATTTCAGTAAATTTTGCGCCTAACGTTGACACCTCAAAACTTTTCATTACATTCATTGCCTATTGCTTCGTTCCCCATTATATACCAAATGATTGTTCAAAGACACGTAGGAAAATTTTGTTTGATAACCCTATGTATTAGGACTTTATTCTGCCAATCCTTTGATTATACCTGTTGTTGTCTTCGTCGTTGTATAACACTAATGGCCCAGGCCATGATGTAGCATGGTAGAAGAAACCCAGCAACTCGAAGCAGAAAAAGCTGTCAATAGATGAACAGTTAACAACAGAATGTTGCCTTAAAATTCAAGAAAGTACAATTTAAGATGAGAGTTTTACTCACTGAGAAAAGTTCAGAGGCATCGTCTTCATTTTCCCCATCAGAATTGGTAATTGAAAGTGCATGCCTTAAAAGTAGCAGAGCCATTAACTGCAGAAAACGGGAAAAAACCATTCTTCCTTATCTCATAAACAAAACAACTCAAGAATGTACCACCAAAAATTCTCCCAGGAAAATGAAGCTTCTATGGAACAGAAATAGAATGTTTTCATGAAAAAATTCTCTTAGAATCAATTCAATAAAAGAAACACACCAGGGGAGGAGAGAAAGAGGAAATGTAACAACTAAATGTAAATTGAAAGAGCTAACTAAATCAAGTGTAGAAAAAAAAAACCATATAAATTCTTACAATGAGAGCAACAGAGCGACAAAAGGCAGCACCATTAGAATTTGTAGAGGCATAGTCATCATTTTCAGAAGCTTCTAAAAATCGCCGCTCAGCTGCTGCCATAGCAAAAAATCGAGGATCATGCAAAGCCAGTGGTGCTCCTGATATAGTCCAACCTTCACTGCATTTCATAAACATAATAAATCAGAAACCACTCAATATTGAAAAGAAAGTATTTGGTGAACCCCCTAAATATGAACAAAGTTCAGCTGCTTGCCCGATATCAATGACAGCATCATCAGAAACTGGTCGAGGAGGTGGAGCCGTATAACCAGGCAGGTAAGGCTAGAATTATAAAATGCAAATTGAGTTAACGTGAGCAAGCTTCAACAAACATACAAAACATACATATAGGGCCTACAGAACCAATACAATATAATAAAAAAGATATAATTTGCACTAGTAGAGAGAACTATTAGCATGCTTCAGCACTGACAGAGACTAACTAAAACTTAAGACTTATATAGAACTGTCAGCAACAAAACAATTGAAACAAATGTATCACTGATTAACCAAGACATTCAACTTCCAGGATGGGGCGAGAAAACATTGTGCAAATCTATTTTAGTTAAATAAAGAGAATCTACCAATAGATCCATCAATCTTCGTGGATAAAAGATGATAAAAGCACATTAAAAAACAAAAAGGACGACCCAAGTTTACTAATCCGTGGAAGAAAAGTAACCTGGTTAAACTAAACAAACCGTTGGGTATGCTCTTCAATGAGTAAGAGGTTCCTAATGAAATCAAACAATATAAATTTGGGGACAAGGATCAAACCTGATGGCATATTTCACAAGTTATATCACCCTTCTCATTGCACCAGCGTTGCACGCATTTCCTGTGAGCATACTGGAAACAAACAACATTTTATTTTAGCGCCAACAAAAAGAAAAATATTTTGCTTTATAGATGCTACATTCAAGTTAAAAATCCCATCTTAATTTTTCATTTTCAAAACAAATATCTACAAAATGAACCACCTTTAAACTTCCATTACAGGCGCAAGGAGTTTCAAGGTTCTCAACATGGTCCTCCTCCTGACATATACGACATTCCATGACCTGTAATAGAGGCTCCGTTTCTTGATCTTTCTCAGAAGCAATGGTCCCCTCAGAGCCATGAACTGCCGAACCAGACTGCCCTTGCCCACTAATCGGGGCCATGTTCGCCCTAGACGATTCAGGGGCTCCCAAATCTTTAGCCTTTTGAGACTCTATGTTGTCAACGGTCAGAACCACATGATCACCCATGATAGCTCAGAAAATGCTACAAATTCAAGCCAACAATTATCAGATATCTACTTGCAAATCCACTAAACCCAACATTTGAAAAAAAAAATATTCCACCGTCAACTCATCGCTCTAAACCCCAACGACGCGATTCCACCCACAAGCCTAAAATTCCAGCCCGCCCGCCCGACCGACCAAACACAAACAGAGTTACAAAACGTAGAAAAGTCAACCCCAATAGCCCACCTCCACCCCTTCCGATCACAGCTACCCAAAACAACCAACCCAACAACAACACCCCAAATTAAACATGCATGATAAAAAATATGACCAAGAAAAAGATCAAATCAGAACAAAATCGCACCTGCTGAAGCTCTTCAAGACGGCACGCTCCGGAACCAAAAAAGAACCAGCTTTCCAAATGGAAATGACAAAACGGAGACGGAGAAGAAGAGGGGAAGATGGTATTGAGAATGGGACGAGCTTCGAGAGGTTATGGTTAGAGATTGATTGGAGGAACCGCCACCGCGTCTGCGAATCAAGAACGGAAAAGGGGAAGGTAGAACAAGGAAGTAAGAGATGTACTTTCGTGGCAATGTCGTAGATGACGACGCGTGATTGGCATCATAGGCCTTGACCATTTCCGAACCGGGCCTTCCCGGGTTTCTTCGTGGAATTGGGCTTGAGCAATTGGGACCGAAATCGGCAATTGGTTCGGTGCTTTTACTAAAACTTCGAATCGGGCTGGTGCATACCGGTTCAAGACTTGTTTTGAATAGGATGAATTAGGAAACCGACTTGTCGTACAAGTGCTACAACAAGCCGGTTATAGCAACTTATTCATGGTTCAAATCACGACAATTAGTAAAATTTTATTAATTACGATGGTTGAGACCAATAAGAGGGGTTTTCCAACAGATTTGTGGTAGCATTTGTTATGACAAATCCAATTCCAATCAGCTGACACAAATGGGAAAAATATTGTTTCATGTGCCTAAAGATAGACTCCAAAATGAAATAGAATATAATGATTTGATATTTTAGACTCTAATTTTAAAAATATGTTTTTTTTATTATATTTTAATTGGTTATTTGAAGCATCTACCTTTTATTAAAGCATGACTTTAGTCTTTTGATTCTTTTTTTATTTTTGATAAAAAGTAAATAAGATTAGATGGAATTTTTTACAAAGGGCATTGGTGATGGTGATGGTAAAATTATGAAAGTTTGTTATATAGATGAATCTTTATTATGGATAAAAGGCTGTGTAAGATGAAATTAATATTTGAATTTGCTTTTTTATTAGTAAATAATGTTTAGAAAAATTTGCAAAAAAGGCTAATTATCTAAAATTTGTGTTTTTAGGGGAATATTATCTATATTAACGATTTGATGGTAATAAATTTTGAAAAGATAACTTTACCCTTAATCCTTAATTTTGGTTTATTTTTGCATCCACTGTTGAAAAATATTTTGATCCAAATTTGAGGAAAGTTGTTATTTTCAATTTATTCCCTTTAAATCATAAATGTGGATAATAGTCTCCTACAATTGTAAATTTTAGATACTAGCATCCTTTTTCATGAATTTCTCTAATGGTTTATGCTATTTTTTTAAAGAACAAATGTGATGTTCAAAAGAATATGTAGAAATAGTGATTATGGGTTGGTAGTGAATTGGTCGAATCCGGTAAAAATGGATGATTTGAAAATTTAATTCTAGTATTTTACACTAAATATAATTTTTTAAAGTCTGATTGTAGCAGAGTTGAGTTAAATTAATTGAATCATCGGTTGAAACTTGACTCTTGCAATTGTCATTTTGATCATCAATGTATAATTTTTATAAGTACAAGGAATCCCATCACATTACAATTTTTTAGATTATTTGATTAGGGTTTGATAAAGTTGTTCATGGTTCTATTTCACCTTCATTTTTCAAATATATATAGAGATCTGACTAATAATTAACAAGTACTAGAAGAGCTTGATTTCTCCTAATTTCGAATCTCAACTTTGGACCAATAATCTTATTTCACATTAATTTTAAAAAGAGTTGCATCACTTTTACACAAAACTTATTTTTATCCCTTCCTCTCTTTCTTTCCCTTATACTTTTTTTTTTGTTGCCTTTCCCTTAAGCCCCTCAATACCTTTAGCGTGAAATAGGGGGCAAGCATCCTATTAGTTCGATTTTAAATCGGTCAAATAGAATAATTGAATCAGGGTTTGATGATCAAATCATGTAACTGGTTTACTATGACGGAGCTGAACCAATATAATATAGTTTGGTTTGGTTGAATAAAATGGTAAACCGACTTTAATCATAA
>JAVDBV010000706.1:0-17188 GCA_032619315.1 Piper longum
CCCCCCACCAGCCCAGCCGTGGCCGTAACCCGGTTGACGGCGAAAGAGGGGGATGGAGGAAAAATTTTTTTAATATTTTTACCAAATTTAGGCTATCAGATCATAAGGACAACCTCATTAGATCTTGCGGAGGAAATTTTTCTTGCCCCTTACTTGGGAAAACATTTTCATATATATATATATATATATATATACACACACAAATGGTTTAATATTGAACCTAACTTTTGCAAGCTAAAGGTGACAAAATTTTGGGGAGGTGACTTGAACGTAGATCACAAAAACAACAAGAATGGAGAAAACGGTGATCAATCCTCTACCCACCGATGATCAGGAGAAGAATTCGGATAGGCAATGTTTTTCATCACTGCAGTACAACATGCTGGCCTTGGGAAAGCCAGCGCCATTTTCGGAGCAGTCCGGCGAGCAGGGCAGATTGTCTATGAGGGCTGAGAAGTGGTCGAAGGTGAAGTGGGTGGAGAAGCTCCCCGTCGCCATCTTCCGAAATAAGTTTAGCAAGGAGATAGAAGTGTTTTATGAAAGTTGGTCTGCAGAGAACTAGTTCGAGCGTGATGGGTCGGAATACGAAGAGAGATGTCGGAGATTTCTTCTTGCCTAAATGCGAGAGAAGGCCGAATCGGGGACTAAAATATGCAGTTCACAAGCTAGAGACAACCAAGGGAATGATCACAATGGTGAGCAGCACCCCAGTAAAATGTGCGACAAGACTTTTTGCCCAGGCCAGGCACTTGGTGATCACAAGACTTGGTGCCGGGAAATGTCCGGTCCTTGTTCTCCGGTGGCCGATGAGTGGGAGAAATGAGTATGCAACGAAGAGGATGGTTGGCTCGCGAGGGCACGGTGCAAGATGCAAACATGCGGAGTCTGCATGGATAGAGTCCTCTACACTTAATGAAGCTTTTTTATTTATGGAAAATAAAGCCAATTTTAGTATCTAATGGATTTATACCGTCTAATGAAGCTATTTTTTTAGTACTCTTATTTAACTATATATATATATATGTATGTATGTATGTATGTATGTATAAACTTACACTTGAAACCATAGTTTTAAATATCGTATTGGTTATCATGATAGTGGATTTAACACTCCAATTCGGTCTGAAGGCTAGACCAAATTATTGTATTATAATTCAGAAAGCTACTCATTAGACTATCGCATACAAATTTTATGATAGAGCTGATCCCAACCCTCCAAGAAGCATAAGACGGATGCCTTACTCAATTTTTATAGTGTAATACCCCAAATCCGGTTCACACTCGAGAACCGAATCAGAATGTCACTAGTTTCGGTTAGGTCCACTAACCCTAACCCAACCCATGCATATCTACTTTTGACGTCTCAAGATGGAAGACGTCGATTGCTATGCATGGATGAACGTATAAAAACCTTGACATGCTACTACATGGATGGCATGTCAACTAATTCACATGCCAAAATAATTCCGATAAAAATTGATAAAATTAATAAAAAAATAATACGAACAGAGTCTCCCATAAAAGTGCAATTAAGGGCTACTTTTTCAAATTAAAATGTATATATATATATATATATATATATATTTGTCACACATTGATATTCACACAAAATTCTAATCTGCTCCATAATTCATTCTGGATCTTGGGTCTCAACCCATATGTGCATTCTATTCGATTTCACATCAAATTCTAGGCCTTATTGGTTATACATGTTCAATATCTAAACAAATTTACTAGAACATATGTATTTAAATGTTACATCATATTATCAATCTTGCATTACATCACATCATTCTCAATATAATGATAACATAAACAAAACATTAACAGTTTATCGTTTGACATGTGTGTGCAAGAGGCATCATTGTTCCTCTGTCCAGGCTGGTACATCTAATTCATACTCATCCCCTACATATATTATAAAAACACGTCAGTAACGAATATTACTGGTCTAAAATATAACTACATAACAAACTAGCAAATGAAAATTGACTTTCATTTTGAATAAAAACATTCATATACTTCTCGTTCGTCATGACTACATGTATATCCTAAGACCTCTCCTTACCTCCATAATTTTCCTGGCCTTGAGCATGAAGGCCGAGTACCCTCAAGCAATCACCTTTAGTACCCTTTGAACCACAAGTCCGGATATGCGCTATACTAAACAACACCAATAAACCTCTACATTTCTCTGGGTGTAAGGAACTCAGAATGGGAATTGTCAGGATCTCTCGGGATTGGAACAAGCTCACTAATCCAGAGCCCACTTTGACTAACATGTGCACCTGCTCATGGTACATATGAGTTAGTTATCTCATCTCTCGTCTTACTGAAAACTCGATAAATCTATATTTAGGTCTGGGAATGGATTTATATAATAGGCCTGTAGGTAACTTATGGTGGATCTTATTTTTGAAAACATACTCGAGGGATCTCATCCTCGTTGGTTATTAATCAAGAAAACCGGTTGATTAAATGGTTGGGGTTAAGTGAAATCTAATAAAATGTCACTTAACCCGTCATACAAATAATAAAATAATACACTATACAGTAGAACGTAAAATAGGACACGAGTCCTAAATGGACCTGGTAGAAGCTCCAATTGTATCCACGCGCCTAGTGAGCTCCTACTCCATACCTACACATCGAATCTAGAAGCTAATGCCCACTCATATTCATTCACACATCCAATAGCATACCCATATCAATCAAACATCAATCTACATCATCCTATATCAATCGCACATAAGTTTTCCTATGCTATGCTACCTTAGATTATGATAATTACTTAGTTTTCCTAATTTAGTTCCTTAGTATTCGTTAAAATTTAATCAAGCAAATTTCATATTTTTATTATAATAAAATAGAAAACTCGTCAATTCATTAATCCTATCATGTTGTGCTAATAATTATCACCCTTATGTTGGAGTTTATTATATCTCACGTTGTCGGTAATCAGGTTGAGGGGTCGGTAATTAGGTTGAGGCAGTGACTGGATGGCGGCTGTGATGATCACCGGCGGTGGAATCGGCGATAGGTAAAGGGGTAGCATTGAGAGTTTGGAAAAAATAGATGCCAGGGGGGGAAAACGAATGGTCAGGGAAGAAAACGAGTGGTCGAGGAAGAAAACGAATGGTCTTCTCATAAACAGAACTTGGCTTGACTCCGACTTGAGTCAAAAATAGTAACTAACTTGTAATAATTCCTAAAAATACAAAAAACTAGGGAAAATCCTCATAAAATAAAATACACACCATAACATCACAATGATATGCTCTATAACTAAAACCCACCCAAACTGTCTGTAATGCGTCCTAATGCATTGTAAGAGCTTCTATTAATAGGGTAGTCGTTATGTTTTTTAGATTGAAATTGACTGAGTAATATTGACGTTACAATTGTATGATGATTATTTGGTAATATGATGACCTTAAAATGTAGATTAACATTTATTGAGTGTTCATTGTGATATTATGATGTAAGAAATAATTGACTTTTTATGGTAATTAGAAAATAGAAACTTGATTATTTAATTTAAAATACTTGCTAATTGAATTACGTTGTTACAATTGGATAGACTAGGAGAATATTAACTCTTGAATTATAATTATGATTGCTAAGATATTAAATGTGGAATTACTTATCATTGACACAATTGTTATTTAAACTTGTCAATATATATTCCAATTAGGATTGGTGGCCAACTAATTGACATTAGATGCTAATGAGGAGGATGTCTAATTGTTAATGCTAGTTCAATACATGATTGATTGTGAATCATGAATTATTTTTCAGTGTGGCTAGTTCTATTTGTTATTGTTAGTAATATTCATCTCATTAGTTATTTGCTTTTTCACTATTCACATTGTTTCATGTGATGTTACATATCATTTTTGTTATAGATGTAGTTGTTGTATCATTACCCTATCTGATTGATCATGTTGTGTATCATATCTTATTTTATGTTATGGCTGTGAATATCGCCATATGAGTTCATTTCGTTCACGTATCATATAGGCATGGGCATTAGTGAGTAACCTTGTTTGTATAGGTCAAGCGTAGGAGCTCACTCTCTAGGTAGGAGATCCCCCTTAGAGGTTCTACTAGGTCCGTTAAGACTCGCCTCTTCAGTATTGCTTTATTTCATCGTTGTTTTGTTTTATAGATCATAGGACATGTTAAATGGTCATTTTATCGGATCCCACTTATCACGGACATTTAAACATAATATTTTTTCGAAATTAAGAACCCTCAGGGATGAGATCCCTCAACATGTTTTCGAAAACTCAAATCCACTGCAAGTTGCTTTCAGGACTATTTATATAATTCCCTTCCCAACCCTATAAATATAATTTTAGTTGAATTTCTTGTGAGCCAAGATATGGAGAAATTGACTTACACATACCGTGAGAGGGCGCATGTATAAGTCACAGTGGGCTTTGGATTGATGAGATGACATTTCCACTCCCAAGGGCACCTGATAACTCCACGTCTTGAGCTTTCTCACACCTGCAGAGGTGTGGAGTAGACAGTACTATTTTGTACGCTGCAAGTTTAGACGTATAGTATTAAAGAGTACTGATGATGACTCCTTTAGAGTACTCAGCCTTTGTTCTCTAAGCAAGGAGAAATATGGAGGTTTGAAGAGGGCTTAGGATACTGGTTTTTCCCGAGAGTAGGACTTTTAAGAAGATGCTGAGAGTGACACAATACTAGTCATTTCAGGATGCCATCTAGTATGTAGTTTGATGGCTCCTCATTAGTTGCCCTTAGAGTGTTCAGTTGAAGATATAATTGTTTGGTTTACATGAGAGTTAGCTCTCATTTGCCCGTTTGATATTTAGTTATTTCTAGACTAGTGACATTTATTACTAACATTTTTCTACTATCCAAGTAGGTGAGGAACATGAGTGGGATAAGTTGGCTTTGGCGGAGTAGTAATTGCCATTTGCACACACATGCCTGGCGTGGCGTATATTATTTATGGGATTTTGTCATGACGAATTATTTTGTGATGTGATTGCATTATGTTGAAAATGTTTGAGATGACCTAGTAATCATGATGGATGTAACAAACAGATGAATTGAGACCTAGCTCAAGATTATTATTTTGCAATTTATGGTCTTGTTGTGGTCTGAGAAATATTACATTGTTGCTATGATAATATATTTTGTTAAGAAGGTTGGCCCCTTATTGCACTTTTAGAGGAAACTTTATCCATTCTAATTTAGAATTTTCTCTAATTTTATCGTGATTTAATTGATTTTGACTGTGATTAATTGTCATGACATTCACTAACATCGTATTTGGTTGTGCATCTCATTCATGCATTGGTTGCGTATTTTGGCATTTTTCTATCTTGCAATGCCTAAATGGTTTAGGTTTCTTTTGCTTAGGTTCAGGTTGACTAACTTAATCAAAATAAAGGTTGGTCCAATCTATCGTAACAATTTCAATTCGGTTTGAGAGTAAACCAGATTTGGGATGTTACAATTTTGATTCCTTAATGCATATGAGTTATGATAAATTAAACATGTGGTCATGGTTACCTGTTCTATATACTCCGTAAGGAAAGCATTTACAGAGAGGCATCATCGGATGCTAGGGCATCATACACTAAGGCCCGATCTTCATGTCGGTTCTTCGTGCGGTATAAATCATGTACTCTTCCTATGCACATTTCTGTACACATGTATAGTTGCAGCCAAATATATTTTGCATACTTGAGTTTGATCCATGTTTCAAGACTTTAGGGCTTATAAACCCTAAAGACGACTGTTAGCCTTTGCCCCAAACTTATCCACTCCACAATATAATAATAACAAAGCAATAACATGCATACGCAAACACCATGACATTTCCAATCCAAAACATACATAGTTCTTAAAATTCAGGGCACATGCCCACAAAATAATACAATCCGAAGTACATAACCCAGTATATAGCACACAATAACATAGGCCCCCCACCACTTCCACTGAGCTATAGATCCTTGTGCCTAGACAACCAACGCCATCGAACCTCACTTACCAGTCCAATATAAATACCAGTATAATCAAGACGGGTAAATGAGTATTACATTATACATGAAAAAACTTATAACTTTAGAAAGCCTCATGAGGTGTAATAAAAAATAACATATAAAAAGGCCGACACACATTAAAGACAAAAATCATATTTATATAAGAAGTTCATGCCCTCACACCCTCTATATAATACCTTCCACGATATTCACGTGGCAATGGTACAATTAGGTCAGTGCCATAAATTTCAAAAAATATACTATATTATACAGTATGCTCATACATTTCACTACTTTAGGGTTTAAAAGAGTACTAGTGTAATTCACACTACCAATACAAATTTCTCTCATGTTTATAAAATGAAATCCTAATATACTTGGATATATTCAGCTTAGGTTGGGACTTTCATAATAATTTTCTGGAGCTTATATTTTGAAAACTATTAAGGGATTTAAGCCTTGAAGTTTTATTAAACTTACATAAATCTATGCTAAACGATGTTGATACTATAACACGATTAAACTCGACACATAAGGATCTGAACAGATGAGAAGTAAAGAGACTCTAATATACCTGGATGAGTGAAGTTTTGTGTCCTAGTTCGGCGAGCTCATCTTGCATAACCTAGCACCCTAATCAGCCTAGGATTACATCGACACACACTTCGAGGTAAGGCCTCAACACATGTAGCATACATAAGACATTTTATTATCTTAATTACTTTCTTAAGTTCACGTTAAACCTCATTAATTGTCTTAGTTAGGTTTTAGGGTTATAAGTATACTTAGTTGGAAAATTTCGAACTTAGGGATTAATCAAATGGGCTTAATCGCTCAATTTTTAAGCTGAGCCAAATAGTGTATGAATGGACTAAAATTTGGGCAAGTGCGCCCTAACACTTTAAGTGTTTGTGAAAAAAATTACCAAGTGGTTGCCCATGGGCCATCATGGTAGAAAAGGTCCACTAATGTCGGGGTAATGTGCTGGGAACAATATCCCTCTACTGCAGACCAATTTTCTAAATATCATTCATGGGCTTGAAGACTCTAAATGAGCCTAGGTGAAAGGATAAGTTTAGTCAACACCTTGGGCTTGAATCGTTTAAAATTTCAAGGTCAAATTCTAAAGATTGGTCTGAGTGAACATGGGAAGGAAAGGCATTAACTAGGTCCTTTCTGGAGCTGGCTGGATGTATTGGGATTGGGAAAATCATAATGCATGTTCTACCAAGCCAATGGCTCTCAGATTTTAGAGAAATGTTTTTAGTACAAACCATAATATCTTACTGCAATTGCATAGAATTCATCATTAATAAGATAGGCTTTTGAATTTTACATTTGGAGCTAAAAAATTAGGGTTTCACTTTGCATTTTTGAACACTCTAGAAAATTGGATTAACTAACCACTTCTGTGATTTTTAAATATTATCAAAATTTACTTGCTTGAAGTAGATACTTAGTTATTCATTATTTAAGTTTTATAGATTTTATTAATATCTTTAAATAGGCTCACTACGGAGCACAAACACAGAGCATGACAAGGCATACAGACATCACAACGAACATGCCAAATGATTAATGGTTTTGTTCGTGCTTTTTAAGTAGTTGTTTTATTGTGATATTTTTACTGGAGTAAGAAAACATGCAGAGATACTATCATGCATTAGATGGACATAAAAATCAGCCTACATCATGGTGTAAAAGTTGGGGAAAGGGGCGGCCACGTCATAGTGACCAAGAAATCTGCCGCCTTTTACCAATTTTACCACCCTTACATGCTCATACATTCACTCAAAGACACAATAATGTACATAAAAGTTGTATATCTAGCTCATATTAACATAACAAGCCCAATACCATGCAAAAATACCATTTATAGGATGAGATATACAATTTCTCACAAAATAGTGCAAGTAGATGACCAAAGATCATTGAAAAATACATAACTATTTTTATAAGCATGAAAATAGAATTATTTTAAAGCTTAATAACTCCTAACATGCAGATCTAGATTAGAAAAATACCAGAAAAATACGAACCAACACACATACATACAAATAGAAGCAAACAACATGAATAGGAGCTAGCAAGGAGAGACCTTATCTCAAATGGACCAAGGGGAGGTCTCTTGGGGTTCCCTACCCCAAGACCAACGACCCTAAGGGGCTAGGCTTGGCTTGGAGTGGCCTAAGAGTGCCTGGAAAGAGCTGAGAGGAAAAGCGATGGCAAGGGGGAGAGGAAGGGTCTGAACAAGGGGAGCAAAGTGTGGAAAGCTTGGAAATGGGGCACCATTTATAAGCAGAAAATTGAGCCAATGTAAGAGGCGCTGGGAGGGATCCTTTGCGCTCTCCAGTGCCAAGCTAGACCATGGCTGGTTGACTGGCTGGGCATGTAGGGAAGATGTTGAGTGAACCAAACTCCATGGAATGTTGGATCACACAACTCGGGGCAAGGGTGTTGGTGTAGTGCTGCTGTGTCTAGGGAAAAAGATTGGGAAGATTTAAATTTTTTTACAAAGGCGTTGTGCTTGTGCCTTTGCATCCAGACTTAGACCTTAAAACATTTAAAATTCCAATTCGTAGGTGCTGGGAGAGAATCTTTGCGTTGAGAACAAGTGGTTCACCCTATGGCGGCGGGGGTGATCTTGGGAACCATGCCACTAGTTCTATAGGGGCTAGGGTCGATCGAAAAGGGTTTGAAACACATTGTAAATAACTATACTTGCCAAGGACTCATTCCTAACATCTAACTATATTCAACTTGATTGAACTATAAAGAAAAGGTCGAGTATGTAGCATCCAATCGTGGGTGCCGAAAGTCGAAGAAGGCTAGAGCCGGGCAAATATATGCTATACCATATTCAAACTACGACAAAAAGGGCGGACCCATCTAACCTAATCCAGGTAAAGACTGGACCTATTCGAAAACTATCTGATAGACAGCACGGGTTTTTCATTTTAAATATTCAAAATATATACTAGATTAAAGATGTTTTAAAATTTATTTTTATTACATTTACATTATAATTATGATAAAATGATAAAAACATAACATTAATTTAAAAAACTATAAGTACTATAATTATTTAATTTTTACATTTATCTAGATGAATTTTGACTAGTGGGTTTCCTTTAATTACTCTAACTAAATGTTTTAGCTCATACAACGTATGTAAGACATTGCTCATGTAAATATGGTTCTAGTCATTATGATATATAAAAATGATAAAAATTTGCCATCTTAGAACGAGTAGAAAAATTAGCAAATTAGTCATGGCTCTGCCACTGTGCCACTCTATCTAAATATAACCAGGAGTAGCTAGCCACGTTACGCGTTGGCAAAAGTGGATATTGTTTTCTAAACTATGGTTATTGGCATGACTGAACCGTGGCAATATTTATTATAAATTTTTTTTCTCACCACATCTAACATTGTGGCATGGATGTGACTGTCCTTTTTGAAAAATTTATGCCACAGGCATACTGCAACGGTTCAACCGTGTCAATATTAAAGATATTCAAAACTAAAAAAATATGGCAATTGTGTTTTTTTAAACAACAACAATTTTGCCATTTTTTTTAAAATATATGCGTGCAAAGGCCACGTGTGTCCAACATACAATCATTAAATGATTGTTTGATAGAACCACAAGGCCCTTTAGTGCCCTATTAATCTCCGCACACTACACACGCGGCCATTAAATGGTTGCGAGTTGGAAACATGAGGCCTTATTTGGCCGCGTTCACCGCTCATCTATCATTTGCCTCCCCCACTGCTCTGTCGCCACCTCTGCACGCTTTCATTGCTGTTGCATGCCTTGGCCACCTCCGCATGCTTTCGTTGCTCATTCTATTTACTCTGCTGCTGTGAGTGTCTCCACCGCCACTGCCACCTTCGTCATCTTTGCCGCTGCTCCCCTCATCCACCCCTTTAGTTGCCACCTCCCTCGGCTATTGTTTCCCTTCACTCCCTTCACCATCTCTCTTTGGCCACCTTCTCTAGCCACCTTTGCTGCCAATGGAAAAAAATATATAAAAATTAGTATAGTCAACCGAAGCTCAATTGATCACTAGCCGAACTTGGGGAAACCGAAATATGATGGAAAAATTAAGTATTACCAAATCCAAATTCCATTTTGTGGAGGTTTAGAGTAGTTAGGATCACTATTTTTAAATCCAAAATAGCTTTTAAAATATATTTCCCCTATTTATATATATTCAAAAATTAAGTAAAAGTACCCACTTGGTTAGGTTTCAACAAAACACACCTATCCAAATGGTTTTGAAAAACCAATTAAAAGGCATATTTGGTGATTGATTTCATAATAATTATCCCTTTTAAAAAAAAAACTTTTGAACTTCATTTTGAAATTCTAATTAAAAACACTTAAGAGGTAAAGAGAACAACATCACATTTTGATTTGAAATTACCAAAGGTTTTTGAAAGAGTTTTACCAATTGATTGAAAACATGAAGTCTTTGGTACTTTTCTATTTGTTGCCTCCCTGTTTTGTTCTTCTTTTGAAACTTGGATCTCTTCATCATAGGAGTTTTTCTTCATGCGTTGGTACTTGTTTGGGGATTTCTTGAACTTGGTGGGATGATGCCTAAATTTGTTTCAACCATTTCTTACTTGTTGACACCCTTTCTTGCTTGTTGACACTCTTTCTTTCTTTCTTCTTCTTTTTTGGAGCTTGTGAGACCTTCAAACCCTTATCTTGGCCTCCTAGGCTCTTGATCACACATATCATTGGACACATACATTTCTCCATTTTGGCATTGTCCACCTTCTATTAGGTACCCATTTACACCACCTTCTCTTAGGTACCCATTTACATACTCCATTTGTAATTGCTGCCTTTATCTTGCACATGATAGAGATATGTTTTATTTTGCCACAAGTATGATAAGATAGAGATACGGAGGTAGATGGTTAAGCATACAGCCTTCTCTTGAGTGAGGAATCCCCCTTTGTTCATGTAGCCAATAGAGGAGCCTTGAGGGATTGGTTCATACTCTTGAGAATGACCTCCTTTTCTTTGAGATGCTTGGTATGTTCTTCCTTTTGCCTTGCTAGTACCTCCTTTGAACTTGTGTTGATCTTCCTTTCCTCTTGGAGTGAGGCCACTTCATTTTTCATAGATGCCAATCTTTGCTCTAGGCATCCTTCTCCAAGGTCATCTTCTTGAGTGAATTATTAAGTTCATTGTTTCTTTTAGTCATCTTCATAGATTATACATATAGAGCATTAAAGGCCACTTGAAGTTCTTCTATTGTGAAGCTTGAAGATGATTTGTCCGTCATGATAACCAAGGCACAAATACCAATTGAAGGCCCATTAGTGCGGGAGAGAGCTAGCTACATACTAAGAAAAATTGTTAGATCCCGATAATTCTTATGGCCTTATATGAACACAAGAATGAACTAAGATATCGGAAACAATTTAAGCAAATTAAGCACAAGCAATCCAATCGAGCACAAGGAAATGATAGTCACATATATATGATCAAGCTGGGCATAAGTGACTAAGCATGAGTAGACGACCATGTAGGCACAATTAAGGTATGGGCAAGGCACTTAGCAATATTATGATCATATGTGACACAACATAAGATCAATTCCACAACCAACTTGTGTTGGTGAATTTGTCAAACCATATAAGTTGCAAAGTGGCTTTGAACTTGATTCACTTGGCTTCATGTCGTGAAAAAAGTCAAGCTGAAGGAAGCTAAGTGAAATGTGCTAAAATAAGTTTATTCAAATTAAAACAAGCATAAACAAAGATGAGAGAAGAGATGAGACGCAAACATATTTTTTAAGAGGTACCTAACTTGTATGTCCTCTCTTGTAGCTCACCAAGTCATTTGATGAGTGAGTAGGTCTTCATAGCTTCACCATAACAGCCAACTTGTACAATTTACAAGCTATTAAAGACCTCCTTCATATGTACCAAGTGTCAAGGAATCTTACACTTACAAACCATCCTTCTCAATAACTCCACAAGCACCAAGGAAGCTTGCACTCCAAGACTATTGGGGTGTCCAACAAGCCTTCCTTCTCCGATGTCGAGTGCTAAGGAGTTTTGTGAGCTATAAGCCATCCTTCTCAAACATCTCTGAAGTGCCAAAGAGTTTTGCAACTAGATCCAAACACCTATGAATCAACCACCTTGAAGCTTACAAGTTCACACCTTGAAGCAAGGGAGTCTCATCTTCTTAGCACCTCTTTCTCTAAGTCCTAGGCTACCACACCCTATCTCAACACCTTGAGAGTTTATAATTTACCTCAACACCTTGAGAAATGCCTTATATGCTAGACCTCTCCTTAGTTTACACAATGTCTAACTTAAGAATACAAGCAAAAGATCACACTAGTCCTTACACAAGCTTGAGCTTCCTAATTCACATCAAGAGAGCCTAGGGTCCATTCCATGACCAGAGGATTGTCCAAACCCATTCCCCAAAACCATATCTATTGGAACCTCTCACCAAAATCGAGTTGCTGGGACCTACTTTCTTCAACTCTTCTTCAGAGCTCTTGTCTTCGGTTGCCAAATGTTTGACCAAAGGTTAACCAAAGTCAGCTTCTTCATGGCTTCTCTCCAAGCCTATGGCCTTTTGTTTTTGAATGCATGACCGAAGGTTAGCCAAAGTTCGAACCACCTTTCTTCCTTCCTTGCACCTCCATGCTTCGATAGCCGACATCCTAACTAAACACCTGGCCGAATTCTAGTCAAACTCAAACCGAAGTGCTCTCCGCTTCAACACTTTATTCCTTTTATCAATCAACAATCTTCAATTTGGTTAACTTGGAGTTTCATGAACTCAATTCCCTTGATTACGTATTGTATCCAATGGTTGTTCTTACAGAGTTTGCAATGTTGTCGCATCTCAACAAGCCTCAACACATCCTTCAACACCTTTTGATGAAGAGAACTCTCAAGTGATGTGAACTCTCTTACTAGTTGGTACCGATCTTAATTAATCATTCATTGAGCTTCCATGTAGATCTTCAATTCTTCAAGTCTTTAAGCTCATTTCTTTTAGTCTATGCATCTTTATTATTTTATATCTACACAAGTATTAGTCCAATAAATAATGTAAACTGCTATGATAGAATGCTTATGACATCATGATTATGCCATACAACCTATGACTAATAAGGATTAGAAATTTTAAATGAGTTAGTCATTCTCATTAATTGATCATTACAATTTTAAGTTCATAAATGACTAAACACTAAGCATTCATATCCCCCCTATATATAAGCACTCATCCCTTAGTCATATACCCATTTACACATATTAACTATCCCCCTATGTTATCTAATATAAGTAAATTATTACAAGGGAAAGGGTTCTATGCACTTGTCTAGCTCTCTTTCCAACTATACCACGATCATGTATCCTTTATAAAATATTTACAGCCAATGAATTTAGAATGATAATCATCAAAACATGGCTTCAGTTTTTTACTTGGGATTATTTGGGAGTAGTTTTACTCAACGTTGATATTGGGAGTAGTATATTACTTCGTTATATTTGTGGAGAGAGTTTTTTCTTGGGACCAAATATTGGTGATTGTAGTTGATTTACATTATAGTGGAAGTCTTTTGGGCCGTCGTTTTTTCCTACGGAGTTGGGGGTTTTCCACATAAATTTGTGTGTTCTCTGTTTTATTTGGCTATGAAGTGTGAGTTATTCTATTGTTTGCATTATATTGTCAAATAATTAAAGTGTTTTGGGATTTTGAGGTGTGAAAAATCCTAAGTGGTATGAGAGTTTGGTCAGATCAATTCTGTTGGTGAGTTATTTTTGTTGGGTTTATCCAATATTATTCATGGATGATGTTGGTGAGTTGTATATAAGCTAATGAGAAAGCCTTATTTCTTGAACTGGCTTTCGAATTAAGAGAGCCTCGTGACATCTATTGCAAGTCCCTTTTGGAGGTCCATTGGGCCTAACAGTTGTATCAAAGCTAGGTTGGCTTTGGTATTTGCCTACGCCAATTGTGGAAGTCTCCTTTATAGGTTTTGCCTTACGATTTAAGGGGAGTTTGTCAGGCGATGATAATTTTGGGGATGCCCGATATGTGAAGGGGAGTTGTTAAGTTTGTCTCACATCAGTCATGAATGATGTTGGTGAGTTGTATATAGGGTAATAGGAAAACTTTATTTCTTGAACTAGCTTTTGGATTAAGAGAGGCCCGTGAAATCTATTGCATGTTCCTTTTGGGGGCCCATTGGGCCTAACAATTTTTAGGGTATTGACAAGATGTCAAAGGGCACAACTAAGTTCAAGATTTTCATGTTTGATGGGAAGAATTTTGCTACGTGGAAAAGTTAAGATGCATGCAATTTTAATTAATGATGGTCGTGTGGCTGTTCATAAACGAAAATATATGAAACCAGCGGAGTTGACAGATACATAATTCACTGAGAAGGATGAGATTGCTAAGGACAATATACTTTTGGCCTTAGAAGATAAAGTGTTATTTAATGTACAGACTATGAATAAAATAGTGAAGGCTTTGTGGGATGGCCTCAATAAAGTGTATGAAGATAAATCTTTTGTGAATAAGATTTTTTTTAAGAGGAAGTTGTACAAACTGAGGATGGAGGATGGGTTTTCTATTCATGAGCACCTATATAAGTTCAACTCTCTAGTGAATGAGTTGTTGGGAACAGGTGTAAAGGTTGATAAGGAAGAATAAGTTACCTTAATTCTTTGTTCGATGTCAGATATTAGGAATAATTTGATTATGAGTTTGAGTCATGTCACTAAACTTGACTTAGACTTTGTGATTGCATCACTTTTGTCAAAGGAGATGAGGAGGAAGTCATAGGAGAAGCCTACTTTATCTTCAAGGAAGTAAGCATTCGTTTCTAACGGGAGTAAGGTAGATCAAGGAAGCTAAACAATTGTGATACAAGCAATGAGAACTTCAAGGGAAAAAGTGGCATTAAGTGTTTTTATTGTGACAAGGTTGATCACATTAAAAAGCATTGTCACAAGTTCAATGAGCAACAAAGGAACAAAAAGAAAAACAAAGAGGAATAGGAGAGAAAAGAAAATAATTTGATTATATGTGAATTGGTGGTGATGTCTTCTTATGTGAACAAGTATAGGAGTTCCACTTATGGTTCAAGTTGGGTGGTCAACTCTGGAGCTTTATTCAATGCCACATGAGATAGGAGACTCTTCACTTCATATAGGTCAGGGTACCTTGAGATTGTGAAGATGGGTAATCATGTAAAGTGCAGGGTTGTTGGAATTAGGGATGTGAGTGTAGTGACAAATATGAGCCATACACTAGTTTTGATGAATGTGATACATGTTCTAGATTTAAGGTTGAATTACGCCTGCTGAAAAGTTGGATGATAGAGGGTTTGCTTCAGACTTTGCCAATGGGGTGTGGAAGTTGATGAAGGGATCTCTTGTTGTAGCAAGAGGTAACAATTGTTGCAATCTTTACAGAACAATGTTATGTGGTTGTAACACTGGAGATACTATCATTGGTTGTGCTTCTACTAAGAGAGTGTGGCGTTATCATGTTAGTTATATTAAGGTAGAGGTTTGTGATAACAAGGAAGCTTTGTGGGGAGACTTTGGTGTAGGTCTCTTCCATGAAGATAAGATGTTGGTGAGTAGAGTTTGTGGTTTGGTGAAATTATTTGAGAATAGTTTGGCAGTAATGCTACAATCTAGCTCTTAGGAGCCAGATGGACACCCGAGTGCCAGAAAGAGCCAAGTTTGTGAAAAGTTACTAGATTTGGCATTCGGGTGCTTGCCTTGTCCCCTAACGCCCTCACTGGTTGGCACAAGAGTAAAAGAAGATCTGCAATTTTGGGTCTAGTTCAGGACCATTTCTAAAGGCTCTCTATATAAGCATAATTACGTGTTTTTTCTTAAGAGAGCTTATTTTGAGGATCAAATCAATTTTTTAGAAGATGCCTAGGGTTTTGGGAGTGGAGAAGAGAAAGAAACTATTTTTGTTTGAGAAGGAGGCCGTATTTTGTGGATTGAAATCGATTGGGTCAAATTCTTCATTGAATTTTCAATCAAAGTAGAATCTTCATTAAGATCAATGTGGTTTTGGTTTATTTCATTTTTCTCAACCCTATGTTACATAAATCTTAGTGTGATTGATATTTTATTGATCTATGTTTGTGGAGATGCTTCTCTCGAGGAATTATTGAGAGGGGTTTCACTTAGAATTATTTGGGAGTAATTTTACTCAGAGTTGATATTGGGAGTAGTTTATTATTCGGCTATATTTGTGGAGAGGGTCGTCTCTCAGAATCAAATATTGGTGATTGTAACTGATTTACATCATAGTAAAAGTTTTTTGTACAATGGTGTTTTTCGTCAGAGTTTAGGGTTCTTCCACGTAAATTTGTATGTTCTCTATTTTATTTGTCTTTGATTTATAAGTTATTATATTGTTTGTATTATCTTCTCAAATGATTAAATTGTTTTGGGATTTTGTGGTGTGAAAAATCCCAACATCTCACACAATAAAACCATTTAATTCCTATTAATAACTTGTTAATATAAAAAAAGTAACGAGGTTCAAGAAAAGTTTCTTAAGAGATTTCTTGTAAAACCCCATTTTCGGGTTAGGGTTTTACCCGATTTAAGTTTTGCCTATTCGGGTTAGTATCGAGTTGGTTCGAGCGAGATCGAGCCAAACTAGTTTCAGATTATGAGTATGGGCCTAAATGGCCGTATGAACATGTTATGGAGGCTGAGTATGCCCGAAATGCAAATTATAAGATCATGATTTATTAGTGTATACTGAGGTATACTGATTTGTTTTTATGTATTAGATAGGATTTTAGGCCTAGATTTAGGCCGTTACGACGTTTAGTATCCGTTTGGGATTTTTTTTGGGTACATCATTTGCATGCATCGTAGGAATTTTAGATCACTCGATTTATGCCCCTGTGGGCCCAGTTTGATTGAGTTCAGTGTTCGAGGCCCATTTAGCCTTCTTACCTTGATTCCCTCCTAGAGAGTCAATTTCAGGACTCGAGTCGGTTTCGAGTTCGGATGGTCTCGATCCGAACTTACTTCGATATCTATAGTGCGTGTACCCATAGGTGGGCCCCACTAGGCCATGAGTTGTCAGGCGTCCAGATCGTGCCACATGGCGAGATCTCAGC
>JAVDBV010000707.1:0-22470 GCA_032619315.1 Piper longum
ATACATCATTTTTATCTTGAAAAATGTAATAGAAGATAGATTTAATTGAGAGATGGAACCATAAAGCCCGTTGTCTAATCATAGGAAAAAATGAACAAATTAAGTGGAAACACACTTAATGAGTCATGGCTCATCCAATGCGCAAGATATTTTCAATAAGAATACATCATTTTTATCTTGAAAAATGTAATAGAAGATAGATTTAATTGAGAGATGGAACCATAAAGCCCGTTGTCTAATCATAGGAAAAAATGAACAAATTAAGTGGAAACACACTTAATGAGTCATGGCTCATCCAATGCGCAAGATATTTTCAATAAGAATACATCATTTTTATCTTGAAAAATGTAATAGAAGATAGATTTAATTGAGAGATGGAACCATAAAGCCCGTTGTCTAATCATAGGAAAAAATGAACAAATTAAGTGGAAACACACTTAATGAGTCATGGCTCATCCAATGCGCAAGATATTTTCAATAAGAATACATCATTTTTATCTTGAAAAATGTAATAGAAGATAGATTTAATTGAGAGATGGAACCATAAAGCCCGTTGTCTAATCATAGGAAAAAATGAACAAATTAAGTGGAAACACACTTAATGAGTCATGGCTCATCCAATGCGCAAGATATTTTCAATAAGAATACATCATTTTTATCTTGAAAAATGTAATAGAAGATAGATTTAATTGAGAGATGGAACCATAAAGCCTTTTTTCTAATCATAGGAAAAAATGACCAAATTAAGTGGAAACACACTTAATGTTAAACAAAAAAAATATAAAATTTTACAATTAAAAATTTAAAAGTACATAGAAAAAATATGAGAATGTATTTTTTAATTAAAAAAATTAGTATTTAAAGTTTAGAGTTTAGAGTAAAAAAGAATAAAACTAAAAGATATAGACTAATATAATATCATTAATGAAATAATGTTTGAAATATAATGGGGCATTACAATTATATTGATTATTAGAAACAAAAAACACAAATAGCATAAAGGTTTTATGTGGAAAAAAAAGTTGATCTCAAAGAATTGCAAAAGAAGAAGATAATTACTTAGTATAGAAGAGTTATACAATTATATAAAAAGTCATAATCGTTTTTAAAGAAGATTTCAAATTTGTTTACAAATGGGTATAACTCTTCACATAAAAGAAGCTTATGTGACATTATTTTATTAGCTAGAATATGAGAGTCACATATTTGTAAAGGATAGTCACGTAAAGTAATACCCATTTGTAAAAAAAAGTTACTCTTATTTTTAATAGTATAATAAAATAAGTTTATATGACATTACTTTATTAGTTAGATTGTGAGAGTGATTTTGGCCTAATTTAGACATCCCCTTTTATAGATAAGTACATATATGGTATTTGATAGTATTTATGTTTATATTTGTTGAGTTTCCTTCACCTATTTGTATTGAAAAACTCAATTATTAGTTTTTGACTTTTCATTTATCACATTAATGGTTGGTGTTTTGTATACCTATGTGTGATTTTATCTTTTTTTTATAAAAGTTTAATGAAGTGGCTTCTAAAATTCTACTAATATTCTTCTATATAAAGGAAAATTATATTGATGTTAAATAGAACATCCACTTGAGAATTTTTTAGCACATTTGGTTTATAAATGAAGAGTTTGGAAAAGCTTTTCATCGTCTCAAGTTGAAGTCGAGGTCGTAATCCAAAATGTGAGGTTGATCTAATTTTCTTTTGAGGTGTATGTTATTTTCTCAATTTCTCATATATTGTATTCATCAAAAATTATATCTTTCAGATCTTGTTATTAATCTGATTTGTATTATGAGTGTTTTCTCAATTTTTATTCGATACTTGATTGTAAAAGATTTTCTTAATCAAAGTTGATAGAATATATTGGTTTTCTTTTTTTTTCGAATTTGGAGGAAAATTTTCATCCATTTTTATCTTAGTGTCTCATATTCATCTTATATTTATTTTAATTATATATTGAGGGAAAATATTTTTTATGTTATTTCTGCTATAGCGTCTATTTCCAAACAATATTATGGAATTTCTGGGCCATAATGCTTCCAGTGGTAATGTCATTTTTCTGTCCCAAATTATAATGTTGCTTCTATTTACAAATTGGTTGTTCATTCTTTAATTCTATATCTTGCTTATTACATAAAAAGGATAAAAAATGATAACTTTCTTAGGTCATCATGTAGAGAGCTTATAGTTTATAAGCTCAGTTCTCTGTTAATGCTTCTGAACCTAATTTTTTTAGAATTGATTCATAACTATGTAAGTTGTTGCAAGTGGTACTGTTAAGGCTAGGTCAAAGAAACTTAGCCATCTACCAATATTATTTGCTATTTTTTTTAGGGCTTGGGAATTTTTCCTAGGGCCCTAATTGATAATCCTAAGAACTTTCACATTTTCATCCACAATCTTTGTTTAGCTGTCTAACAGCTTAATATTTCATTTCTACCGTATTTTATTCCTCTGTCTTCCCATGTATCTCATCCCTCACATTCTCGCCTTGCCTCTTCACCCAAAAATCTCTCACAGTTTCTCACAATTTCTCACAAGTTCTCCAAAGTCTCCAACTTTTTAATAGAAAATAGGTAGTTTTCGAAAAAAATCATCAACCCAACATTCTCCTTTCACACTGACCTTTTGTAGTTTGACCTCCTTGATGCCCTTTTCCCCACCACCACCAGTTCAACCTCTATGATGTTATCTTCCTAGCCGCCGTCTACACTATTCTCGCGAATGTGGCGCTGCTGACTCACAATTGTGACGTGGTTCATTGTCTATACTTGAATGATACGATGGCCACGAAGAATAGGTTGGAATATGAAGTGAGCGCTCGGGGGCATGAATGGAGGGCTGCCCTATGACACCCCTTCCATCTCCGATCACTCCTACAGCTTGAATGATGATAGTACAAATAGGTCGTTGCTAGTGCAAATACAGTATGGATCACCACTCATGTTGCCTAAGCCAAGTTTGCCGATGCAATCCATGAACCACCCCCACCATCAAACAACAACTACGGCTACCTATCATGGATTCCAATTGCATCCATTTGGATCTATGGTGTCCTATCCTCATGTTTGCTCGTAGGGAGATTTAGAAAGATTAGAAATCCGATCCCCTAATGGGTAAAGCTTCTATGGCTGTTGATTTGAGAGTGAGGGTTTTTTATTTGTTGATACCATGCAATTTGTTCTTGCCACGAATAATATAATTGCAAAGGTTAATGGTGATATCAATAGTAGTGTAGTGAACTATATATTAATATTAATTGCTTCACTGCAAATATTGATGATGATGAAATTTATTCCTTAGTTAATCAATTCCGTCGAGTTAACGGTTTTTAGATAGGTTACTTTACATCGTAGTTTGTACCACGTTCTATTATATAACAAAATTAATGTGATAACTGATACTTCTAGTCCTTAGTGGAGGGATACTAATGCAAATAAAAAATGAGAAATGGCTCTAAAAGTTAACTCAACAAATAAGACTTTCCTGTTAGCCTATATACAATTCACTAACATTATCTATGACCGATATGGGATAAACCCAATAATTCCCTTTCATATATTGGGTGTCCCCGAAATTATCATCGCCCGGTAAACTCCCCTCAAATCAAGCAGAACCTACCCATGAAGGAGACTCTGACAATCGGTATTTACAAACGCTAAAATTTTTAAGATCGTAACCCGTCTTTGATACTACTTCTTGGGCTCTTAGGTAGAACTCATTCACAAAGGAGACTCTGACAATCGGCGTAGACAAATACTAAAATTTTTACGATCGTAACCTGACTTTGATATCACTTCTTGGTAAGATCTGATATTATTATTAGGCCCAACAGGCCCTCAAAAAGAAGTTGTAATAGATGTCCTGAAGTCTTAATTGACAACTCATGATTATGCTCACCATTTTTTATCTCAAATTCCAAAAATCATCTTCAGTCTTGGTTCCTTTTATTCTAAATGGGCAATTGATTAATCGAGAACTAATGAATTTCTTTTTTTTTTCTCCAACTCCCTTGTTTTCTCCTCTCGGAATACTTGCCTCCTCTGTCACAACTAAGTGTAACACTTCTTGGTTTTGTATCAATCATAGTCAATGCATATCCCTGGGTGTCACGCAAATACTTTAAAAGCCCGTCTAGATTTTCAAACCGTGTGATTTCTTGCTGTTCAATTTCCATAGATGGTTCATCAGAGTTTGCATCCATAATGTAGTCAAAAGCTGCAATTAATAAAATATATATCATACACTCAAAAAAAATAATTTTGATTCCATTTTCATGGAAAAATTATTATAACTAAATTAAATATTGATCAAACTTAATTTTCAATTCAAATTTAATTTAATGGGTTACAATGGAAAAATATTGTATTTAAATAGGTAAAGATAAATATTAATGATAAAAATATTAAAATGGAAATTAAAGGTCTGATTTTATGCAAGCATGCTATGATTTATATACATTAATACACATTATAGTAATATTCATCTAAGAGAAAATGAAAAAAAAATTCATTTCCTAAAATAACATTAAGGGTTTTTTATCATACAAAATGAGACGATATTTATTTATTATATTTCATTCCAACGTGCTTTGGAGTTGTCATGATATGTGCATTACTAACAAAAGAGTTTTTTTTTTCAAGGAAAATTTCATTTATGAATTAAATAAAAAGGAAACAAGAGAAGAATAGAGTCAGAAATTTCACATGGGATTTGGGGGCCGCTACCTCAAGATGTTGCCCTCAGAAATTGTCAAAACCCTAAAAGGGCTATGTTTTGTTTGGTCAAACTTCAAAGGGCTAAAATAAGTCATATAAAAAACAATAATCGGTTTATAAGGATGAAAAGTTAGATGGATGGAAAATGTAAAAAAATAGTTAGTTATCCCTAGGATTATCAATTAAGGCCATAGGAAAAATAAATAGCCTTTTTTTTATCATTTACCATTATCAAGTCATTTACCCTTTACCACATTTATCACTTACTATTCAATTATGGTTGTTTTGAATGACATTAAATGGTTAATTAACAATTGATAAAGTTCCACAGGGCCGCACTAGGCAACATATCTACTAAGATCTTAAATTCTGCCACTTGCATTACACATGTTTACGTTAAACTAACCGTTGGAAGGGAATCAAACATATGAATGATGTCATTTTTTGTCTAGAGATGTCATAGATTTATTTCTAAAGGCTAATAAATAAATCTTTAAAAATAATAAATCAGCCAAATAATGTATCAGAGCTCTTCTGTAGTCCCACTATCATTTTAAAATAAAAGTAGTGTGGTCAAATTTTTTATTTTTTAACCATTCTTTTAAGTGTTTAAAAATACTTAAACTATTTGATTTTAACTTAACTTGAATGGTCAGTAATCACAAAGATTGATTTTTCCTCCTAAAGCTATTATAATAGTCTTAATAATGCATCAAAACTCATGACGAGTTTGTTTAGATGGTTTTTTTTAAAACAATTTTTTTATAAGGTTACTAGCGAGTTTGGGTAAAATGCGTACCTAACCCAACCCAACCCAAAAATGTTACGTTGAGGTCTAGCTATATCAGATTCAGGTTTTTATTAGTATTTATTTTGTATTTGGTCTGAGTTCGGGTCTTAAAGGACCCAACCCTATAAATACCCGAACCTGAAAATTATTTAATTTTTTCTTTAAAGTTTGATTTTTCTTTATATATTTTAGTGTATATATGAAATATCTTCTAGAGTATACTATATTTTATTATAAATAAAACACAATTCTCATAAATTATTCAAAAAATTTTATGTTCTTATGTAAATGTATATAATATATATACTATCATTATGGGCTCGATTCAGATTCAGGTCATTAAAATTAGGTCAGGTTCATGTTCTAGAGGACCAAATCTGAACTGTTGGCAACACTACCTAAGTGTCTATTTGGTTGGAAAGAAAAGAGTTTAAATGGCATAAAAATATAAATGGTCATTCTTATCAAAAATAGTTTATTTAATAAAATTTAATATTAAACTATTACTTTTGTGAAGAAAGTTCAATGTCGTCCAATTGTAAGGACGACCCAAATTGATTATACCTTAAAAAAGAAATCATCCTAGTCCCCCCTCTCCCTTAGGCGTTCTCGGCCATATGTTACAGGAACCGGCCAATTGCCACCGGATTTGGCCGTTGGCAACAGGATCTCACCGCACGACCTACTCTAACAGTGACTAGATCTCTTAGCTGCCCGGCCAGTTTCTGCCACCGCTGGCTAGGTCTAATCGAAGGCGACACAATCTGGTCGACAACGGCCAAATCCAATCAACGGCAGGCTACTGGCTGAGGGACGGAGATATATTTTTGAATTTTTTTAATTTTTATTGAATGTAGGTCATCTTGTAATTGGACAATCCACATATTAATATGCGGGAAGGAATTTTTTTTCCTGCCGTGGGGGCAGGCTATCCGACCTCTATTTTTATATATACATCAATTATAATAACATGAGAGTGGAAGCAAAAAATGATCATGAATTAGAGGATAACCCATATGTTATCTCACGTGAAAGCCCCATTTCAACCCCTTACCCCCGCTCATTTCTCTCCTTTAACAAAGAAAAATTGCGATAAATAATTTCCCTTTTTCTTATGAGAAAAGATAAATGGTTTTTTTTTACGCATGGGTGTGATAATCGAAGATAATTGTAATTAATTTGAACATAAGACACACCCTATCTTTACTAATTTTCAGAGGAATATATTATCTATATACTACTTATAGGTTGACCAGTATATAAAATTTTCTTGTCAACATGTCTCGCGCTACAAAAAAAGCTAGACTCGAGTAGTATGATTGATAAAAATCAAACCTCCACTTTATGCAATTTTGTCCTATGATAATTAAATGTTTGATAATATGTAAGTATTTGATTAAACTTATGAATCCTAAGACTAAGCCGATTTAAGTTGGCGGTCAACTCAGCCTGCTCTTCTTGAGGCGAGTCAAGCTTAGTAAGATAAAAAATAAATCATAATCAACTTAGAGTACAACCCTACTTGAGTAATGAGATAAATTCTTTAAGCTGAAATTTACTAGGAAGGAAGATTTGGCGTGTTCCGGTTGCATGCTATTGAAACATACAAAAAAAGCTGATTATTGGAAAAAAATCAGTGAATAATATGTTTCCATTGACAACTTTAATATGAATAATTATTTTAGGTGTTGAGAGGATTGTTAATACGGAGTGTGGTTCTTCCTATTCACAACAAATCAGATGTAATAAAAAAGGTTTCTTTACAAAAAACAGCTAATTGATTATCGACTGGAAAAGGAATGCGCTTTTAATTTATTCACCGGAATAGTTAGGCAAAATTTCATGCAACTCTAATTTAAAATTGAAACTTTTGGTACGAGTGGCTTTTCATCTCCAATGATAAGAGCACCCGCAAACAAGAATCTTATTAAATCTAATATGTTATAATCTAATTCAAAGTACAACATAATAGACTAGGTCTTTTAAAAATTAACCAAACTTAAAATTTATAATTCATCTCCACTTATAAATAGAATCTTACTCTAATAAGTATTAAATATGAGACTAAGTTAAAAGATTTCATAATCCATCTATTTTAAAAAATTTCGTTCCTAAAATTTTTATATTTAACATGTTGCTAGCCCCATCCTACGATCTTTTTTAGTTCGTGACTAATATAGTCACCGTCTGTAATCTAACTCATCATCTAACATGTAATGAAGAGGCTCTGATACCATTTTTAATGATCTAACCTAAAGAAAAAATATAATGTGTTAAATCATCTTTTTAAAAATAATTAATAAAGTTGAATATTTATAATTCATTCTCACTTATAAATAAGACCTAACCCTAATAGACATTAAATATAAAAATAAATTAAGGGATCTCAGTTTCAAACGGCCATAATAACTGAAAATTTGTAAACTAAAGGGAAAATTTTTGTTTGAATTGCGTTTTTTTTTATTACTCTCCTTCAATACCTCTGGTTTTGTTTGCAAACTATCAAAGCAAACTAAATGCTTGATCCAAGTCCCATTTTCTAATTCTTACGTTACTCTTATGGTATTCAATGTAATTGAATTTGTCTTGTCTTGAATCTAATGATTGGCTGCAATCATAGAAATTCAAGCTTTTTTTCTTCTTTTCTTTTGAGGATCATCTTATAAAATATAAATTACTAAGTTGTAATTTATTAGTTGAGTACTCTCGGCTGCTGCGCCATGGGGCAGGAAAGTTTCAATCACCCGGGATTAATCTTATCCGTCCAATGATATATGGACGGTTTTGATAATTAGAATTGCATGCATATAGATTTAGAGATCCTATTTGTTCAATCCTTTGATGAACATATATAAATCCTCAAATACTGTACAATGTAGGCATGAACAATAAAAATTTCAAATGGCATGTTTTTGGGCTCTTGGATCTTGATCTATGAAAAAGAAAAAACAATTAAGTTATAACTCTTGTGTTTGCTTCTAGCTTTGCTATAATTGAACCCTCATGTAGAAATGGAGCATCTCTAAGGTATATATGAAATCAGCTCTTTGAACATTTAAAGGTCCTACAACTTTGAGATCAAGACTTTTCTTAGCAGGTCATTTTCCATCAAAATAAAACTCCATGGTATATATTAAAAAAAAGCAGACTATTTATTTTTTTTAAAAAAGATACAAAGTAGCATCTTTCATAATCCAAATCTCTAATTTCATTCATTAATTGATCTCGTAACCTCAATGAATTGGGTTTTTTTTTTGAACTTCGACAGATTTGACTCGCCATTTTTTTACAACCTTAGAGTGCTTTATCTATTTGAGTAATCTAATTCCAATTGGCTAAAAATTTACATTATAGAAAAACTTCTAACAAACCACATTAATTCCATTTATAATCAGCAAAGTCAAAACACATATAACAATTATTTGGACCTAAGAACTTCTTGTGGAAGGTGCTGGTTGGGCAGAATTTAAGCAGAGTCAATTTACTGACATAAAAATTATTTTACTTGTATTGGCTATTCTGTCACTGAAGTAATACCCAAAACCCAGAGTACACAGAGAACAACAGTTTACATGAAACAAGCCCACAATGGAATATTTTTACATGACCAAACTTTTTTGTCCAAAACATATACTACTTGTCTACTACTGCTAGTTACTATAGTAACTACTACACACTTTTTTTTATTATCATGCAACTCAGAAGGAAAGATGGAACTTCTACGTACAAGTTCTACCTCCCATGGCTGATTCACAAGAACTCATCAAATGACAGGTTTATGTCTAGCCCAATGCAAGGATCAGGCTGCAGCCATGGAGAAGCCCCACTTGAGCCGTTGGAGAAATCAAATGGAGAGTAGGCAACGAAGTCCTCATGGAAGAATAGCCCATCTGGGTTCATCTCATTCATGATGGGAATTAAACTCTGATCTTCTGGAGTATCAACTACAGCAGCAGGAGTCACTTCAAGGTAAGAGGTAGCCATGGTGGGGGGAGCTTTGGTGGTTGGCAAGCTTCCGATAGCACCAGTACCCAAAGAAGAGGAGCCCTGATCCATGTATATATCTGACCTTGTCCTTCTTGCATGGATAGGACGAGTGACTTCCTTTCTCGTCTT
Organism: Piper longum; assembly: GCA_032619315.1. Taxonomy (NCBI): domain Eukaryota; kingdom Viridiplantae; phylum Streptophyta; class Magnoliopsida; order Piperales; family Piperaceae; genus Piper; species Piper longum. The sequence continues at coordinate 9,642 of JAVDBV010000707.1, forward strand.
CCTTCCTTGGATAACCTGCAAAACCAATTGTTATCAAGTTGGAACAACATTTCAAGCTGCCAAAATCAAGGAAAGTAAAGAGTACTAGATTTTAAATGTCGACGTACAAACTTCCCTGCGTTGTCATCCTTCAATATCAAGACGAGATCCCCATGTCTCAATCCATGTGTCTTGACAAAATCACCTGAGATAAAAAAAACGAAGTTAGCAAGCTGAGGTGACCAGACCTCAAAAAGGTTAGGATACACGTATGAATAGAGAGACGTGAAGGTGGTATGATCATACCTGTTTGCTCAAGTATGTACATTCGGCTCTTGTTATTGGGCCAATATCTGAATAACCAAAGTCAGTAATATCACTAAGAAATATTTGTTGGTATAGGTAAACTGATTAACCATATGGAACCCAAAAAAAAAACATCAAATTACCTGTACTTGAATGTCCAAACTCTAATCCCATCCCAATCGTCCATGTCAATGAGAAGCCCTTCTTTTGATGTTAAGACAGGTAGATGGATTTCTGATTCTTTCTGCAAGTAAAGGTAAAACCATTTCAACAGTACATAACAAGTTCATATATACGTTGACAGCAAGAAGCTCTTAAACTCGCCTTCGGGAGAACTATTCGGCCGAGAGAACTGACATCACTGTTGCGCAGCTCCTTCTGTAGAATGAACCTCAAACCACCCTCTTTGATCGTCTGAATATAGCAGACAGACATATCCATCACCTAAAAAGTTCGAGCTAGCAAAGCATCAGACTTTGAGGAAGAGAGTAAGAGAAAAGCAATGCGTACCGGAGAGATAGGGGGTGGGGAAGGGAGCGCCACACTGGGAAGAAAAGGCCCCGGCAAAGCAAAATTGCTGCCAACGGGCCTCCTCTGCCTTGTCATCCTCTTCCGCCGGCTGGCCTTCAAACTAGCCGAATCTCTGAAGTCCACACTAAGAAGCTCCTCCAAGCTCATCCGATGCCCCTCCTTCACCACAGACCCAACGCCAGAGTACCCCTTCCAGGCAGACCACCACTCCTCCCCTCCCCCCTCCCCCCTTCCCCCACGGTCCAGAGCAGCTCCACCCCCTGGGAACGAAAAAGCTGATAAGAGCAAAGAGGGGTTGTTGGGGGGAGTAAATGCTGATACAAACAGGGTGGAGAAGTCGCCAAATTTGAGGGGAAGAACTCTCAAACACTCTGAGTTGGAGGGGAAAGGTTGGCTGGAGAAAGTTGTAGTCTTTCGGATGGGAACAAAAAAGAAAAAAAGCCATCTTTAATAATGGGATTCTTTGGTGGGGAAAATGGCATTCAACAACGAAAGGGGAGAGTGTTGGGGGGGTGTGGGGGAGGGGAGACAAGCGGCGGGGAGATGGTAGGGGGGAGAGAGGAGGAGCTCAACAGGTGGAGGACGAGCTCTGAGCTTATTATGACTGGTTCTCGGTTTCTCTCTCTTACAATTGTTTTATTATTATTTTTTTGGCGGGAATTTCTATTGGGTTGGGTTATATGAGTTCTCTCCATCTATTAAAATTTTATTTTTTTTCCATTTTTTTTTGGTAAACAAGTTCTCTGATTTTATTTTGAGGGGATAAATGAAAGAATTTCTAAAGATAAATTTAAATTTTATATATGGAGTCCGATTAAATAATAAAATATGCTCCGTCATATTTGTGATGCGATTTGATTTTACGAATAGATTATAATATAATTAAACATGGAAATAAACTATAATCATTCAAATTATTTTTTAAAATTTTATTTGATTTTTAAATATACTGATTGAACTTAGCTAGACCACGTGAATGAGCAACGAATAATACTTTCTAACAATTAGTCCTTGCTCGACCTTATTTAAAAAATATAGTTTAAATCTAAGCTACAAAATGGTATTTAATTGGGTTATTTTAAACTTATTTCTTAAAAAATATAAAATAATAATAATAATGATTAAAATATATGTTGAAAAGAAATTTAGTAAATAAAAATGTAAAGAAATATTTTTTAAATCTAATTTTATTAATAAAATAAGAACCCAATATAAAAAGTAAGAGAATTAATCAATCAAAATATTAAAAAATTTTAAAAACATAATAAAAATATTTTTTACAGTAAAAGATCACATATTTAAATTCGACTAACTTCAATTTTTAATTTTTTATGTCTAATTATCTTGAAAAAATATACTAAAAAATCTAATAATTATAATTTATTTTTTTGTTTAAATAAGATATATTTTTTAAGTCAATTACGGTTTCTATAAAATATATTAGATAATTATAATCTATCTTATCAAATAAAAATTTATATTTAAAATTAAAATTTATCCACCGTAGATTAGGCGTATGGCAAGATATCTTGCATAGTTTATATAAAACATCACAAAATAAAAAAAAATGTCATTCCGCTTTCATATTTGTTATCAAAGCTAAATGACCAGTAATTCTAGTTTTAAATCGTTAACAATGTAATAATTTGTCGATCAAAGATTATTATTTATTTATTTCAATAATAGATCACATTATAGGGGATAACCTCTAATTCTAATCTAAGCAGTAGTACCGGTAGAAAACTGCCCGCTAGTGTGATCAGTAAAAATGGCGTCCGACAACCAATCCAACTCTCTCCATCATCAAGTTTTGCTTTTAGATTTGATGATTATTATCTACCCAATTCTACTTAGGTTGTGGGTATTCATCTAAAAGCTTGTGATTTATTTTTTTTTTCAATTTTTTTCTGCCTTATTTATGCTTCTGAAAATGGTTATCTCATGTACTTATTCATTCATTTGGATTATCAATTATCAAACAGAGCTTCATAAATCCAATTTAGTTCCTCAAATTTTACTTAGGTGCTGGGTATTGATCTCAAATTTTACACTTTCTTCTTCATTATGCTTTGTTTATGCCTATGAAGTTAATTATTACATCTATATTGATCGAAGTGTTTAAATGTAATTTGATATTTGTCTTCACAATACTTGAATTGAGCTTCTCAATACAAATATTGGTTACTCCAATGCTACTTAGTTGATGGGCATTTGTTGTTTTGGGATGCTGTTTCTGATTTCTAAGACATGTTTGTTGCATGCAAGGTTTTTGTAGATGAGAAGTCATTTACGCGCATTATTACTCTGAATCGGCCCAAGCAGTTGAATGCCATGTCTGATATAATGGTAATCAGTGGATGGTATTATTTGTTGCACAATTAGATTTAGACATAACCTTGTTGTATCTGTTCTGGCTATAGTCTTGATGGCCATGGATGCAAGAATCGGAATCGGAATCTGAATTGATTTTCCAGTGAATTAGAATTGAAATCGGAATCGGGTAGAATCGACCAAGAATCGGTCGGAATCGAAATCGGAATCGGAATCGGTGCGAACCTGAAAAAATTAATTAAATATCAATTAAACATCAATTAACCCTAAATTAGCATCAATTGGCATCTGAAATTTTTTTAAAAAAAGTTTAATCCAATTAAACACTAATCACTCAAAGTAAATATCAATTAGCATGGCATTAAACATTAATTAGTATTAAATATCAATTAAATATTAATTAAATATCAATTAATCTTTAATTAGCATCAATTGACGTCTGAAAGTAAAAAAAAAATCAATCCAATTAAACATTAATCAGTCCAATTAAATATCAATTAGCATGAAATTAAACATCAATTAGTATTAAACATCAATTAAATATCAATTAATCCTAAATTAGCATCAATTGATGTCTGAAATTTTAAAAAAAAAAAATTTATCCAATTAAACATCAATTAGCATGACAATAACCATCAATTAGTATTAAATATCAATTAAACATCAATTAACCTTAAATTAGCATCAATTGACGTCTAAAAATTTAAAAAAAATCATCCAATTAAACATCAATTAGCACACCAATTAGCTAAAACAACATCCATTAGCATCCAATTACACATTAATCATCAATTTATAAAAATAAATTGAGCCAAGAGTGCACAAATAGTGATTGGCGGCGCGATTCCAGTTGACGGGGCTGTCGGCTGGCCGCACGTCAGAGCCGAGGTCGAGACGCGTCGGAGGCGACAGGGGAATCGCGACGGCGGAATCGGGGCGGCGCGAGGTCGGGTCGGCGGCGTGAATAAGGGTCGATTCTGGCGATATTAATTTACCCTTGATAAATTAACAATAATTACCATTTTACCTTTGATAAATTAATTTACTAAATATTAAACTTAGGGTATTTTAGTAATTATAAAAAAACGGAATCGGCCGATTCAGCCCGATTCCGATTCCGATTTAAATCCGGTAGAATCGGGCTGAATCGGGCTGAATCGGCCGATTCCGGCGCCGATTTGGGGCCAACCGTTTCGGCCCGAAATTGGATCGGCTCAGCGCTGATCCGATTTAAATCGGCCGAGTTTGATCCGACTCGGCCGATTTTCACAAAACTTCATGAGGCTGATGCGGCTTTATTATTTTAGACAATTCAGCTTCTCAAACTTTTTGTGGCTTACGGAGATCATCCGAATGTTAATTTGGTGGTTATGAAGGTACTGTATACGTTGTGTTTGCTAGAATTTTTTCTTTGATCGTCAAAGCTGGTCTCTGTGCATGTAATTTCGTTCTTGGATAATAGATGCAGGTTAAGGGTAGATAAGTTTGTGCTGCTGGCGACGTTACAGCTGTGGCACAAATTGTTCGTAAAGGTATCCGTTTATTTATTTATTTTGAATAACTGTAGCCATTGTTTTTTTTCCAATTTTTCAACATCTTTAACATGCTAGGATTATACATTTATATTTCTGTCAAAATTTATAAGTGTTATTATCAAGTTGAGTTACAATCTTGTAGCATATTTATGAATGTGTCGGAAGGTTCTTATGTACTTCTAGTTATTTTCTTCATGGTTCAGGTCATTGGAGCTTTGGCACCGAATTTTTCAGGAGATAAATTATTTTAAACTGCATACTTGCTACATTTAGGAAAACTCAGGTTTATGATTTCTGTTGGCATTATCTTTCCAATTTGTATCCCCATGGACGAGTATTGTAAAGACTCAGAAAATAATAATAATAATAATATATCCGACGCTGTAAGATCGGATATTGGAGAATTATTATTACCATTTATATTATAATCTCTACCCGTCTAATTATTATTTGCTCGGTTAAGTGAAAGGTATTCTTTACCGGTTAATTATCATTTAACCGATTAAGTGAAACGTATCATTTACCCGGTTATCCGGTTAAGTGAAATACGGGCGAAGGGTGTTTTCACATACACTAGACATCATTTCATTATATAAAATTATAAAGGGGGGGGGAGGAGGGGCGTCATTCTCATTTCTTTTCCTGACTAGCCCCGACATCCTCTTTGTTTAGGTATTTTTCCTCTCTTCTTATCCTTCTTTAACTTCATACATGCATATCTGGAATTGATAATAAGCTTGTTAATCATAGAACTAAAGTCTCAAATCAACATGAAAGAAAAAAATTAAACTAAAAAAAACTAGAAGTTGTCAATGAATGCAAATTACCGTGGTTTCATCAATTCTTGATCGTTTGATAATCAGTTGCTGCATCAATGTTCGTATGCATGTTGTGGTGATTACATATAAGTTGGCTTTCAATTGAATTGTATGGCCAAGGATGGTAGCATGTCCTATTGATTTGCAGCAACAGCACCATGGTGAATGTGTCACAAACTCGTGGTGTTGTAACATGCAGCAGTGTGGTGTTTCTCTTCTTTTGGTATTGGGTTGTCGTGCGGGAAGAAGGGGTTGCCTTGGGCAGTGCTGCTGGCCAGACACATGGTCGCCATGCAAGCAGGTCGGGGTTGCCATAGGACAGGTCGGGGTTGCCATGGGAGCAAATCAGGGTCACCTTAGTGATGTAGGTCAAGGTTGCCCTGGATAGTTGCTGCCAATTGGATTGCTACGGAAGGGAAACCATTAGGGGAAGGACGTAGTCTAGTTTTGGGTTAAAGGAGAAGACGACAGTGCTAGTTTTGGTGCAAAGATGAAGGTGGAGAAGAGAAGAGACGTTGGGGAAGAAGAAGATGGCAAACCTGTAATTTATGCTTGACTTGATACGGTTCAAGTTAAGAATAGTACCAACTCTTGTTAAATATTTAAAAATAATTATTCTAATGGGTTAATAAATTTAATTGTACAAATATCATTAAATAACATAATGAAATAAAGAAAGTTCAAACTTTTATTGAATTAAATAATCATTGTAATAGTAATATCCTTAAATTGGGATAATATAAATCAGTTAAAGAACATACCAATAATACTAATTAAATATTTTTTTATAAATTGATAATTATTTTATTAATTGTCAAGTGAGAATTATGATCCATATAATCAATTTAAATGTTAAGTATAACTTAAATAATTAAGTTACATAAATAATTACTTATCTCGCTAGATTTGTTGCAAATTTTAATATTTCTGAATGTGGCATATTTTGTAATGTTGAAATTTTAATAATAATAAATATATTAATCATGTAGTTGCATGCATTTCTATTCGAATAAAATTATAGTTATGTATAATTTTATGTTCTCGTTTAGATTAAGATCGTTGGTCATAGTTGGGGGTTTACGTACAAGCTAACCAAGTCCATATAATCATTTAAAGTGTTGTATTTTCCCTTATGGGTAGTCTGGTCGGCCTGAGCCCAAATTCGACCACCATGCACCGAGTGCAACCGGGGTTGAAGAATTGATTCAATCCGACACGAGGCCACACCCTTCATAATCTGAGAATAGACATGTCAAAATGGATCTGAAAACTAATAATCTCATAATGAACATGTCAGAATAGACCGCAAGCCCAATAATGTCAAAATAGACCTGACAGCTATACATGTCAGAATGAACCTGACAGCCAATAATGGACATGTCAAAATGAACCTGACAGCCAGTAACGGGCATGTCAGAATGAACCTGACAACTAGTAACGGACATGTCAAAATGAACCTGACAGCTAATAACGGATATGTCAAAATGGACTTGACAACCAGTAACGGATATGTCAAAATGGACCTAACAGCCCATAATTTCAGATTGAACTGAAAGATATTGATGAGGTTTTTATTTACTTGTTTTATTTAATTTTACGGCTTAGTATTTTAATCACTAACGCGGAATTGTCTCCACAAGTTAGCAGTATTGGACCAAAGAATAAAAGACTGCTCGGCGGTTCTTTTACCGACTCAAGTCTGGCGAACAGATAATAAATGAACTTCCTTTTTATCTTCTTATGTTATAAATGTGGTTATGTGAAACGGTCCGAGACAATATGACGATTATTTTATATATTATCGTATGAAACATGAATTATTTTGATAAGTTATAAATTCTAAACTTATTTGTTCATTCACTATTTTAAGTAACACCCGGTCCAATTAAAGCGGGTTATTATAAGGCAAGTTAGTCATATTTTTGAGTAACACTCGAGCCGATTAGGCCTACGATATTACATTTTTTGCTGCGTTATTATAAGTGTATTTGTCCAAATGATTTTTGAATTGAAGAAAAATCTTTTCTTTTCTTTTAATTAAATGCCCTTTTTTTCAGGCCTCACTGCTCAACGGCATTGTAATGGGAGGTTTATGATTTCGCGTTTCCACTGAGAATAAAGTAGTTCACTTATATCTTAAACTTAAGTTGGCGGATTTACTTTCTTTAATGTTCTTGAGTCAGTGTAAAGACTAACGTTTTAAGTATTTGGCTGCTCACACATGGTTTCAACGAGTGTTGTTTCAATTTACAACTTAAAAGCAACTCTATGTTGTGATATGAATGACATGACTGATATTCATGCTATATTTTTTATCGGGTCCATATTTATATGTGATCCGCCTCAGTATCTCGTTAACATTCAGTCGGTGTAGCTTTGGAGCTAAAGCTCCTATTTATGAAATGTTTGCAGATCTTTGATATGCCCAAAACAGCTCTGGGATAATTTCCTGATGTGGGAGCTTCTTATTTCCCACCCAGGCTTCCTGGTTTTCTTCGTTGTGTTTTTTTTTTCGTTCTTAATCAGTTGAACGACACCTGTGATGACGAGGACACAACCTGAAACAAGTCGGCTTTCAATACTAATTATCCTGTCCTAAACGTTGTATTTTGTGCTTGCGTAGGAGAATATTTTGGTCTCACTGGTACGAGATTAGATGGTGCCGGGCTCTATTGGCCACCACCACAATCACCACCGCCTTCTTGTACCCATCGATCCCGGTAGGTGGCGACGAGTGGTTTGCTGTCGCTGCCGTTTTCAGCAAGGGCACCAGCGGCCCCATTTAATCGCCCTGTGGCGGCCCTGTCCACGTCGTGCCACAACTATGTCTTCGACCCAGCTAGACCATTTTGCTCAACCCCATAAGCTTAACTCGGATCGAGTTAACTTAGCCCGACTAGCCCAATTAACTCGACAAATCATTTTCAATTAATATTAGCCCATTTTCGTTCGATTTCCGACCATTTTTAATATTTTAAGGCTCTTTATATTAGTTTAGATTCATATTCACATGAATTGGTCTATTTTTCATTTTAGAGTTTTCTTTTTATTTATTAATTAATTATTGATTGATTTATTCATTTATTCATTATTTAATTTATCTCTTGCTATTTATTTATTCATCGTATTTAATACATTCTTATATTGATTATTAATCGTCAATGATGATATATTTACTTATTAATATTAATCTTATTCATATTTATTAAATTTTATTCAATTCTTTAGTTATTTAATTGTTTAAATATTTGCTCACACACATGTTATCATTTACTCATGTTTAAATGTGTTTTCATATATTTAATAATTTATTGTTATTTTTCATGATTAATTATTATTATTATTATTATTTATTCATTTATTTAATTATTTAATTATTTGTTTATTTACTTGCTTGTGTACCTATGTGTTGATATTTACTCACATTTAGTAGGATAATTACATATTATTATTTATATTTTAATTGTTATCTTTCATTAATGTATTATTGGTTATTATGTATATAGTATTAATCTATTGATTCATGAGCTTATTTGTTTATTATTTAATTATCAATAATTATTTAATTACCTATTTATTCTCACCATGTGCAAGTTCATTATTTATTATTATTTCAATGTTTAATTGAGTACCTATCATTTTATTTATTGTTCTTTTATTTATTTGTTGGTTTATTACATGCTGATGCCACATTTTGCATGCTAAATGTTATTCATTTATTTCCTTTGCATTACCCTTTTTATTTTGATGTTATTGTTGATGTGAGCACACACCATAACCATGCATAATATAGAGTTGTCTGTCTTTTATTGAGCAATGGATTTCAATGTAAGTTCCGAACTCCAAGCTCGTCGTAAATATGTGTCACAATTAGAGGTTGAACCTCAGATCCATTAACTCTTCTTAGCTTTATCGCTCTACTCTATTGTGAAATTTATTTTCATATCATAAGACATGCTAAGTGGTTTTTTTATTAGACACCACTTAGCATAGATTAATTAGACGTATTTTACTTCTATGATTAATAGTTGTCGATGATGTGACCCCTTGTATTATTTTTTAACTTTGTTTCACCTCAGGTTGCCTTCAGGCCTACTTATATAATTCTCTTCTCATCTATATGTAGTTATCGTCAAATTTTAATGAGCCGGGAGTTGGTGGATTTGACCTTGCGTATACTGTGAGTGGGCTTATACACAGGTCGCATCGGGCTCTAGATTAATGAGACGATTATTCTATTTACGAGGGATCCTGACACCCTATGTATTGAGCTTCTACACGCCCAGAGATGCTTGAAGCAGATGGGTACTGTTGTGTATGGCACATGTCTAGACTTGTAGTATCAAATGGTACTAAATGTGACGGCCTGAGAGTAAGACTAGTTATTGCTGAGAGTGACACAACTCCAATTTAATTCGGGATGCTATCAAGTCTTCAACGTGATGGCTCCTCAGTAAATTTCCTTTGAGTATTCCCATGGAGTTATATATTGGTTTTTTTTCCTTTTGGAACTCATTTTTCACTCGCCAGTTTGTATTAGATATTTTACTGGCCAATGGAATTCGTTGCTAACGGTTTTCCTTCGTGTTATACACACTTGTGCTCTGTGCGTCGTTGTTTTCTTTCGTGCTTTTATTTGTGTTTGATGTGTGTTCATGTATTACTTGATGCATTGTGATGTATGGTTTGACCAACTTTTATAGCATCAGATCAGACATGTTATCAAGTCTCTCAATAAAACATTAAAATTTCAGTTTAGTAGTTATTTTGATGTAATTACTCCATTCTTTTTAACTATTTATATTTCGGAGACTATTGTCTGTTGAGTGTCCACATGTCATGTCATTGAACATAGCTTCTTATTAGGTTGTTACACATATTCATTTGTCTTTACTTGTTGAGTGTTGGTTGTGCATTTAGTGGTATATTCCTTTCTAAAGATGCCAAGAGGGTTGCTTCGGTCTGTTTCTCGTTCGAGTCTTGGAGATTAATCAATTTAAACATTACTCGATTTGATCTTAATAGTTTTGATTTGATTCGTAGGTGAATAGGGTTCAAAATGTTACAAGTGGCACTCAGTTGCTGAAGTTTTTCCTATTATATATGTAGGTATTTTGTTCATGTATGGTGGGTCAGCTTTGGTGGAAGGATAGATTGTTGCTAGACACATTTGTTCTCAACACACCGTAATTTTTTTCGTACTTTTATCTATGTTTTATGCATGCCTCTATGTATTTTATTTGATGTAACATAATGTATGCTCTAACTAGCTTTTGTAGCAGCAAATAAGACATGTTATCAAGTGTCTAGATGAGACACTCAAATTACAACTTTAACATTTTATGTATTTATTCCCTTATTTTACCCATTTATCTTTTGGCCTTTGATGCATGTTGAGTGTTCCCATGCCATGTCATTACACGCAGCTTGATATTAAGCTATTTCATGTGTCCATTGATCATTTTCTTGTTTAATATTGGCTGTCGCACTTAGGGGTGGGCATGGACGTCCGAATTTGACCGACCGTCCGACGTCTGAAGCATGTCCGACCGAATTTGACCGACCGAATTCGACCAAATTAAAACAAACCAAATATGGACATTTCTTTGTCCGACCGAACAACCGACCGAGTGTCCGATATTTTATATTAATAATATAATATCTTCAACATTTGTAAGGTTAATATTATAGTTTATAAAAATTTTAAAATATAATACATGGTAAAATTACTTAAGTTCATACACAAAATTGATATTTAATATCTTAAATAATAAAAGGTGACATATATAGGATACACACATTTATAATGTATTCAAATGTTCTGCTCTCGCATAATTAGTTGAAAATATAAGAGTTTACATAATGAGAAATAACTTGAATGAATTACCATTCTTAATTTTATCAATAAGGCCATCCCCACCAACAATGTCAGCTCCAGCAGCCTTAGCTTCTTCAGCAGCAATCACCTCTACAAATATGGTCACTTTCACAGTCTTTAAAAACATATTATGAAACCGTTAAAAACTACCTAATGCAAAATAAACAATTTTGATCATAAAAAATTACCTTTCTAGCGCCATGGGGTAGTGTACTATCGATGCCACAAACGAGTATGGAAGGACAAAATGCATTAATCAAACTCACTCTTAGAACACATTGACACAAATGGTTAGTTAATTCAAATACCAAACCAATGCACACCTAATTATAGACATGAAGATATTGAAATATTATCTTCATCAACATAATCATCAATATCTTCTCATTCTTTTATATTCATTGTTCTAAATAAATTTGATGATGAACTTTGTTGTCTCCCTACAAAGAAAAAATATAATAAGAGAAAAATATATATGTTAAAAAATATTTCAAAAATAAAAGATGCGCAGATATAAAATATAGATTACCTTCATATCCACTCCTCAACCAATTTTGAGCACATATCAAAGCTTCAAATGTTTTTTGCTTCAAACTATTCATAGTTGAACCAATTGTTTATTCTCCAATGTTAAATGCTAATTCGGAGGCGACGGTTGACATAGGAATGGCTAAAACATCTTGAGCAATTTTTCCCAAAGTAGGATATTTTACTATGTTCAATCTCCACCATGACAATATATCAAATTGCTCATCCACTCCATCCACAAAAGGAATAAGTGGTTCATCCAAATAAGTCTCCAATTCACTTCGTATTGGCTCCTTTGATGAACATTCCATAATCAAATTGCTTACTCCTTGCAATCTCTTACTTAAGCCTCCAATAGGATGAACATTTGATGAACTTTTAATTCCAATAATGGGCTTGTTTGACATACATGTACCTCTAGACTTCTCAATACTTGAATAAACATTATACATGTTTGTCAAATATTGTTTCACTTTTGTGGCCATATCGTCTCCCTTTTCTTTGTAAATCATGTTAAAATAGTACACAATAAAATCTATTTTTGATCTAGGGTCCAAAATCAAAGCAACAGCCAATAACATATTTGCTTATTTCCAATATTTATCAAACTTTTCCAACATTGCATTTCCCATTGATGACATCAAATATGATTTATGACTACACCATTCCATTAATTGAAGCTTGAGCTCACAAATCATGTTGAAAAAAATATTTGATGTAGGATACTTAGTGCCGGAAAAAATTTCGGTTAACTCATAAAACGGAGCCAAACATTCATGTATCACTCTTATATCTTCCCATTCATCCTCAAAAGGACATATGAAGTTCACATCAAAGCAACTATAACGTTCAAAAACCTCTTTGAAATCTAAAGCTACACCAATCATTTTGTAAGTAGAATTCCACCTAGTTTTCACATCAAG
>JAVDBV010000709.1:0-17074 GCA_032619315.1 Piper longum
GGCCTTAATTTAATATTGTACTGGTCAATGAACTGCACTCCACTACTCTAATTGGGTCGATTAGTTGGACTCAACTTGGAATCAACGAGTAATGGCGAAACACTAACACCTTTTACACCAAAAGGCAGGAGAACCATATGCGTTCCCAGCAAAGAACATATAATAACATTTCATCCAGAACCTGTTTCTCTTAGTGGTTTTACTTCGTTTGCCAGATTAGAGCATCTGGGTGTTTTTTTTAACCAGTGCTAATACACTTATAGCACCGGCCTGGACAGGCTAGCCTCTTCCTAGAGCATTGGGTCTGCCTATTCACGATGCTATCTCCATTTTTTTTTTGCATACTTTATAATTGATTCATGTAATCAAATGCAACGTAACGTTTGTTTGGGCCACAGAAAAAAGATATTCGTATTCATGGCATTGTCTCGTCCTCTGATTCCGTCACTTTGTTGGATAGTATGGGGAGGGACAACGATCAAGGATCACCCAATGATGCATTTGTCATGGGGACCGTGAATGAATGACTAGTACTGGTCTTGATCTTTGCCAAAAGGATAGCTTCTTGTTGTTTAAGCAAATTGAAGGAAGAAAATGGCATCCTTTTTGTGGAATGAATTATTAGAAAGGTCAGGGTGAGGCAAGGGGTGAGCAAGGGCCCCCGCCCCTCCTTGGCTCACCCTACAAATACCACCCTTGCCTTCCTCACTTCTTCCCCAGGGCGGCCTCTCCACCATTCACTTCCTCTGGTGAGAGCTCCTCCATTCGCCTATCTCTACCCCTTCTTATCTTTTTGAGTTTCTCATCCATTGTGCTCAACTCATTGTACTTTGTCTGAGGTCAGCAACCAAACCACATCCAATCATAAAAACTATCGTGCAGCACGTTTTCTTAGCAGCCATATGTGAATTATTAATATAATATATGCACTGTCTGCACGCATGTTTTTCTAACTAGCACTGATGCACACCTACGAAACAGGTATAACACGATCGACCAAGGATTTGTAACATAATCGGGCATGAGCAAGGGAGTGAGATCGTCCTTCTTGAGGATGGAAGAGAAGATGAAAAGTGGTGAGAAGGCCGGCATCGGCACCATACTCAATCTCTCGTCAGACAAGCATGCAGGGGCCGCCATGACCAGGCCATCCCTCCGACGTACCTTCTCCGCCGACATGTCGTCGAGGAAGTGGCTAGAGGCGCAGACACTCAAGAAGATCCCTTCCCAACATTTCTCCAGCTCTGTTAACCACACCGGCCATGTCGATTACTCCTCTTCATCTTCCGAAGGTGAAGAAGAAATCGAAGAACGACGGCGGCTCAAGTCGAGGATTGTTGACTTGATCAACCACTTGGAGAGGCCTAAACAATCGGATATATGGAGTTGCATCCAATCACAAAAGACGAAAGAGGCCGCCCCCGTTTACATCCACCCGCTCGTGAAGAAGAGCTCCACCTCTCTGAGTCAGAAGAGCTTGGAGATATGCACCGAAAGCCTTGGGTCCGAGACCGGCTCTGTCGATCGTTGCTGGCTAGATTTCGTAGTCAAGGGAGGGGAAGAAGAGGAACAAGAACAAGAAGAAGAGACGAGGAAGGCTAAGAAGAGGCTGCAGTTGAAGGTGATAAAGTCCCCCGAGCGAGACTTCCCTCCTCCCCTCCCCTCCATATCCCCCTCCGACGGGTCCAGGATGCAATTGAGATCCCACCGCAAGGACGGCCGGCTTGTCGTCGCCGCCGTCTCCGTACCCTTCCAGGTCTGCTTGCGGGCAGAGCGCCTAGCCGGCCGGCTTCTCCTCACCATGGCCAGGGCTCCACCAGCTCATGCACTCAAAACAGAACCACAAGAAGCAGTAGGATTGGACCCAATAGAGAAAAGGAAGAAGAAGACTGGAATGGAGACGACCCAAGAAGCAACAGAGCTGATTGATGCTTCTAGTCTGGTTATGAAGAAGCTCATCAATGGCTGCGACATCTCCTTGGTGAGTTCCGGGTCATGGTCCAGTACCAGTTTGCCCATGAATGATGGAGGGGAGAAGCTTGCGACGAAGACAACAAAGCTGGCCGCCATGGGCAGACCTTGGATGCTGCCACAGCTGGTTGGATCTTATGATTCTTACGAGACAGATTTGAAGCAGAGGTCGGCCATGGCTTCGCCAACATCAGCTCGGCCATCGATGGACAAGTACTTGTCCGGGAGTTGCAAGGAGGCCACTGCTCACCTACTCGTGGATGCCCAGCTGCATTGCTACCACCTAATCAACTAATCAATTTGGAAATTGGAGGGTTGGATTATTGGTATTATCGATAACTGGGAATAACACACCTTGAATAACCATATGACATATTGGATCATAAACATGTGTTTCTTTATGAATGTAAATCTATGTTGAAGTACGTATGTACTAGTATCACAGTGTAGAGGATTTTCGGGCATCTCATCATCACTGCATTGGCAGGCAGGTGTGACCAGAATAAAGAGTCCTTGTATAGGACACCAGTTTGATGTTCATCACCGGCCTTTCGATTTCACAAAATGGCTTTACTCGTTTTCTTCTTTCTATTTTGGAAAGTCTGTGTCCAACAAATGTGGTACAGTGGCCGAATACACTAATGTCTAAACGGTTAAAGGTTAAAAGTCGGAATCAAACTAATTACGCATGGGGACGAACAGTGGTCGATGTCATCCTGCACTTCTTCCTGGCTACACCATTCAGGAATCTCGCGTTAAAAATGAATAACAAGACTTCCATGGAACCAAACCCGCTTCACACAAAGCATCCACAATGTGGAATGTTTTCTTTTTCGGCATCGCCATCTCTATCCATCCCATACGGATAAAAGCTTTGGACGTTGCCACTCCGTCGCAAACAAAATAGATTAGGTTCGCATCGAACCACGGCACCATGAGCATATCAGTTTCTAGTCGTAGAACCATCTTAGCCTTTCCGGGTAAAATATGGGCACAAAAATTGGTAGGAGACCATAATCCAACACCACAGTTGCTAAGCACCAAAGTCATGCAAACTACATAAAACTCAGTCCGTACAAATGCCCACATTCTATGAAGAAAATAAACAG
Source organism: Piper longum (assembly GCA_032619315.1). NCBI lineage: Eukaryota > Viridiplantae > Streptophyta > Magnoliopsida > Piperales > Piperaceae > Piper > Piper longum. The sequence goes on from JAVDBV010000709.1 coordinate 3,081, forward strand.
GCATGCTACAAACCGCCGTTTCTTTAAGCACTCCATTCAGGGAGAAACACTGACAAAAAGGTGTTAGACTCTACAAATGTAACTTTGAAAATGTCCGACAACCATTTTGAGCTCAATCGCCTTGGCCATGCTGTTGCTGTCCCAGCCAACTTAACACTGAAGTTCGCATTTACCATATGCGTGCTCAGTCTGCTCATAATGGCACCCTTTGGCAGATGACAAATATGCTGCAATTTTCTGTATATCTAAAGTCCAGCTCCCGGGATTCCGGAACACCCAATTTCACAAAAAACTGAATCACATTCACAATCACAGGGCCAAGGCAATATTCTTTTCTTGAACTCATAATCAGGAATGCCAGGCCGATCCTGTGGAGAATCTAACACGACTACTACTTTCTATGTTGATCTTCATAAATTAAATACAACTATTACGTACATAGCTTCCAAACCGAACCAGTAAACTTCTACCCCCGGAAAATGCTAATGAATGATTTAAAAATAAAATCGAATAAGAAGCAAATCACTCGCACAAGTCAATGCTACCACTTCGTGAGCTGCTCCCGTTACTACTATGCAGAGAAAGATGTCGGATATGACCTGCCAATACACCGTCAGTTTGCTTCTCCTTAAAGTACTTCTCTCTTTCAACATGTTTTGCAGGAGGTGGAGGAATGGCAACATTGGGTGGACTGTTACCATTCTGCAAAGCTGCCTCTACTGTCAGTGGTCGAATAAGTGGGCGGTGCAGCATTTCTGGACTAACTTTTGAGGCTACAAAATTTTCTGATTGTTCACTAATGCATGCTTTACCCTTTCGCAACCTGCAAGACCAACCAAGTAGACGTTTAATCTATAGAAAAATAAAAAAAGAAATCTCCGCAAAATCTGATACAAAAACAAATTAGTAACTATTTTTACCACAAGTACAATCTCTTTTAAGCTTCACCTAAGTTACATAAAGATTACTAAATACATTCAATTGTTAACGAGGCAGGGAATACTGCACATTGATTTGGTAAAATGAAGCACATGAAAACATAGAATTAGAAAATATAATCCCTAGAAGTGCAGCTACACGATATTCAAAACTGCAACACGATATTCAGAACTGCAACAATGTTAATACAAATGTCATTAATGATTTTCCTCTTGCTATTTGATGGTTGTCCAATGCTTACTTCCATTTACCGGACTAGAAATTATATTATCACATATAAAATAGTGTAAATGATTATTAACGGGTTTTTTGAATTCTAATAACATGTTCTGGAAGAGGAATTGCACCTCATTGGAAAATTGTCTTGAGAATAATTTATTCCCAAGTATCAGCATAAATTCAAAATCTTTAAAAAAAATCACTTCGTGTAGAAATATGTGAGATAATGAAGTACAGTTACATGGCAGGTAGCCAGAGCCCAAACTACATCCCGTTTCTCTATAAATAATTTTTGCAAAGCAAATCAAGAAAGAAATGAACTATCATCATAAGTTAAGGAAGAAAATAAAATAATCTAGAAAAAACCAGCGGACTACAATTTTTTCCCTGCAGTATACCCTTCCTGCTTCGTTCAAGTTCCAGACATGATTTTTGGATCATAGATCAATATCACCAAAACATGGGCAAAAACTACAGAATAATAACCATCAAAACAATTATAGAAAATGGAAGGTACTAGAAAACAATATAAAAGCATGAACCTTCTAAACAGCTGATCTGGCTCCTCTACTTCATCTTCACCATGAAGAGTCATGTCAGGTTCACTATGAACCGAAAGAAGTGCATCATGTCTAATAAGCAACTTGTCTAACTGCTCGTTGAGTTCTATTGCCCTTGACACCAGCTTCTCATCTCTAGCATCATTAAATGTTAAGAAATTCAGCTGTAAGAGCACACTTCTAGAACGAATAGCATTGCCATCGCACATGATGTACACTTACCATATGATAGAATTATTCTACGCCTAATTACCAATAGAACTATGCAACCACTTTCTACAAGCGACAATTCATGTATGCAACTGAGATAGATAAAAATTAGTAAAAAAATTCTTCAACTCCGACATTAGTCACATACAGTTAAAAGTTCAGGTACACTGCACTACAATATCATACTACCATGAAACCTACTTGCAAGGGAGGTTACACGCTGTCTTTGAGAAGTTGGATATATTTGGCACATCTATAATGCACCTAAGGCATATATAAGAATGTATAGTCTTTCTAGCTTCCAAAGTCCAATTACCCTTAACAAAACCCCATGAAGTAGATAAAAATTTGTTCCACCTCATTATGCTAAACTGTCCGCTACTATTAGCAACAATGACAACATCCAGCACTCAACTAACTTTCCCCATCCCAAGTGTACTCTATTCTCGAGGCATCTGGGTTTGTGGCTTTAAAGCTTTGCATAATGTCAATATGCCTCAGAGAACAAAGCAGCATGCTTGCTGAACCAATACAGCATATAAGCGTTACAGTTACTATATGGGCAAAAAGTACCTAACATAGAAACATTACAATTTGCAGTATAACACACATTTTCAATGTTCAAGCATTTAATCTATCCAAGCTGGTAAAAGGAGCATTTCTATGCTTATTTTGTTCTTAGGTTGGAACTTGGGAGTTTATTTTGATGTTTGGATAATAGGATTAAATAATGCGGCTCTCGATCGATATATTCCCTTTTAAAATTATCAACGATCATTATTCCATTTTTATTTCTTTCAGTCCCTTCTTAACCGCAACTCAAGGAAGGGATGTGCCTCGAACAGCAGAAATTCACACTCTAAATCAAGCTTTGCAACCTCGATTTAGCCCCAATTGATATTTTTTGGGTCTTTCTTCCACAATCTGATCTCAAAGTCTACCAGTACTGTTAAAGATTAGTATTTTGACTTGTTCTTTAATGTATTTTGCGATGTAAGTTGGTTCCTATATATTAACAACTTTTGTAACTCCAGATTTCTATAAATGAAGAACGTAGGATAATCTATTGATTACCTGCTACCATCCATTATTTGATTTTTCAACATGGCATAGAGCATGGTTTAGATCCAGGGAGGATAGCTTGTGAGGGAGGGAAGTAACTGGGTGTTCTCCTCCCTCCCACCCTTGCGCTTCTGGTGTAAAGTTACTCTCATCCTGCTTCTTCCCTGTTTGTATTGAAGTGGAAGCTTCCTTCCTTCTTGAACTGTGTGTAACATACAGCCAAGGTTGAATGATATTCTGTAGTGCCTAAGCTATGTATACTAGCTTGAAGGGGGGAAATCAAGATATGGATGTTAATTTTGAAAAATGTCCAAGTTCCTGCCACTCTACTATTATTGTCATCCAGCCCAAGATGCCCTTCTGCTTGCAGCTATTGGGTATTCTTGGCGAGGTTGAGGCTGAAAGTTGTCTTCTGTGACTTAATGCTATTGCCAGCTGCTACAACAGATCATGTCATGTTATGTGATTTGCTATTGGATTTTCTTTGCATCGTGTTGCTTTTCGTGTTGTCTCTACTTGTTCGAAAGCTGCTGGCTGTACTTCGCTATGTTGAAGAACATTTGACTTCAATCAGATTGTACTTCAGTTAGCAGCTACTGCCGCCGCCGCTGCTTACTTTGCAAGTTGTCATGGAATCCAATCTTTGTCTATGTTCCCTACCCAGCTTGAGGGGAGATCTTACAGATTAGTATTTTGACTTGTTCTTTAATGTATTTTCTGCTGTAAGTTAGTTCTTATATATTATAGCTAATTAACTCCTGCATATCACTTGCATATCAGCTGTTAGTTATGTATTTTAAATTTGAGTTGTAATAACTTCTGTAACTCCAGTATATAGGATAATCTATTGATTACCTACTACCATCCATTAAATGATTTTTCAAAAAGTATTTTCCTCATAGCCTTTGAGCATTATCTATAAGCATTTAAGGGAATAAAAAAAGAGATCATAAAATTAAAGTAGTACACAAATGATTAGTCATACAATTAAAATTTGTATCATTTAAAACCAGCTTTCATAAAAAAGGTAAAGAATAAATCATGACAATTTGAGAGGAAAGATGAAAATAGTTGAATGTCAGATAGACCCTAGATACTGAAAGACAGATAATGAGTAAAAGGCAAAATATAGTGCAACATTCAACAATAAAATTTTGGTAGATAATGATCTCCAATTTGGTCTATTAGAAGGCTCTTGCATGAAGGAACAACGTACCGGCAAGTCATTGCTATATGCATAACTCTCTGCTTTTGAAAAGAACATTGTTCAACAAGATCTAAAGTAAACTCATCAGTTGCACCCTGCAAGAGTAAGCAGAGCTTACAACTCCAACAAGGGACTAATAATGCACACCTGAAGCAATAGTGGACTAATCTGTAAGCAAGATGCAAATAATAAAATAATGCTACTGCACATGCTACTTTCGAATTGGTTGTCATGTAAACATCAAACATACATCATACACTGTAAAATCAGAAAACGATCACACACCAAATCAATACCAGGAAAAGAATTCACAAGGAAAAGAAAGCAACTTCAAACAGGACACTAACTCAAGGCCACTAGAATAAACATCAAGACAATGATAGAGTGAACAGGTGTATGCCTGTGAACCAAACATTTCATGCGTACCTCAGGATGCCGAGGATCCAAGGCGTCAAGCACCTCTCTCAGAATTTCCGTAGCAGTACTGGTTTTTTGAATGATGCTGTCAGGAGCAAAAATAAATATGTAAAAATAAGTGTTGAGGATATTAATCATATGTCTCATTCTATGACTTGGTTCTTTGTAACATATCTAGTCCCTTTGTATTCTCCTTTATATTCTGGCTTTTTAGATGATGCTGACAGGAACCAAATGAATATGTAAAAATAAGTGTTGAGGATAGTAATTATACGTCTTATTCTATGACTTAATTCTTTGTAACATATATAGTCCCTTTGTATTCTCCTCTATATTCTTTGTATACATTTAGTTCTCATACATGTACTAAACTCTTGAGTACTCAAAACATGTATTATAAATAGGAGTGAATGCAACGTGGGAAGCAAGCCACTCTTCATGTCTTGTGTTGTTTATTTTCACAAGAAGGAAATCACCTTCTTTTGTAGTGGTTGAACTCTATGGTAAGGTTCCACTCTTAGACTTCCATAAATGGATGCAAGAAAATTATCACTGCCAATTTACATCTTCCACATTTATACTTACAATGCGATGAAAACTAACTAATCTGAACTTAATCAATAATCAGAATGGAAACCTTGGATACCATAATAACAAAAAAAATAGGGAAAATTGCTCAACAACCAAATCATGTACTTATACAAAGGTACCACGAGACTATAGTGTTATATGAAGATTAAAAACTTTCATCGCAAAGTTTGTGCAAAATGAGACAGCTGAAAGCAGGAATAGTAATACAAGAACAATATGAAGGCAAGAATTCAAATAGAAACAAGTGATGCAGACAACAAAAATTAAGACCAAAAGATAACCGATACCCCGAGTCAGTAACAGATGCAATATCAGTAATAGGTTCTTGAGCAACAGGGACATTTCTTGGAGCATTTGGTTCTCTAACAGGCAATTTAGCAGCATTTGATTTCACAGTAACTGACACAGAAGGAACACGAGCTGCATTTTGTGGGAATTGTACACGAGCACACTGGAAGGGATAGCATTTTGTCACTAAGAGTTCACACCATGCAGATAAATATAACAACATTCTTATCTGTGATGTCCATCTTCTAAGCATTCATAGCTTCATTAAATACAATGCCAATCAAGCCAAAAAACTCTAACATAGAAAAATATCATGGGATGTCTTAAGGACCAAAAAATTATTCTAGAATAATGTTGCTTAATATCTTCATCTACTTTCCCTTTCATGCATTTGGTGATCAATCAATTTTCAAAGCAAATTACTTTTTTTTTGATAAAGGAACAATGAAATTATTGATACTCAGCAAACGAATTGAACATAATCTACCTACCACCAAGTCATAGTATGCAGCATAATATTGAGGAAACTTCCCACTAGCCCCACCAAGGGATGTCTGTGTGGCATCTAAAAGCAGAAATATCTTCTCTCTGACTGGGAGATCTGACTGAAACACAACCTGATGTTAGCATTACTCAGTACTAACACAAAAAATTTAATGGAAGGCATACACTTATCCACTTATATTTAGACATCTGGATGACCGCGCGTAAAAGTCCTACTTAGGGACCAGCCAGCCAAATATTGGCCCACTCGATAAGTTGCTAGCTATATGTTGCTTAATCTATGGTCTATCATATTCAGTGCATTCCTCGAGATTCTCCAAAATTATGCACTAAATAGCATCTAAATATTGAATAAACAACTTCCTACCTCACGAAATATGATTTTGTTGACTCTTCACTCCTTCCCCATGTTCCTATTTAAAAGACTTCAACACATATACTAAGGGAATCAATTTACCTTTTTCTTCACTATCTTGACTAATATTGGGAGAACTCCATTATCAATCACTTGCTGATGAACATGTTCGCCACAGTTGTTCATTAGCATCTCAAGCAACTGCCACATCAAAAAATAAACATTCAATTAACAAGAATATTTTTTTCTAAGATAAGACTAGAATTTTCTTTCGTCATTGTAAAGAGAAAAATAACTCGCATCAGTCTTTAAAAAATCTAACATAGCAATTGTTAAATTAAATATACAATGGTTATCTTTCCTAAGGGTTTAAGATATAAAGCAAAGTGGTCAAAACATAAAATTTTGCATGGCATCGTAGCCAAAGAGGTATGGTCAAATCTTGCCGGAGGCATATGCTTAAGGATAGTTAATTTGTTAATGTTTAGTCGCCCAATAGATGTTTAAACTGTATTTGCCCAGACCTAAACTACAAAAACTTGCTCACACATGTCGGGAAGTGTTAGTAAATATTCAATTGTTTCTTTTCAGGAAAGAGCGGTTGAGCTTTTAGGCTAGTGGTTAAACCATGTAATACAGAAAGTATATACTGTGTAGCACAGGTCTAAATGACAAAAACATTCAGGAAAATGATCATGCATATTAGATAAGAACTTTCCCATGGTATTGGAGGCATGAATTTGCCTTTGTTTTGTTATTTAGAAAGAAAACAAGAACAGCTGTACTAACATCAGTTTCACATAACTGACAATCCATGCCAAATGGGAAATTACACATAACAAAGAACACACTTTCTTGCCAATATAGAAAAGCCCTACCATAACTGCAAAGAGCTTAGTGTTTGGGTTTTTACTGCCCAATCTTTTCTTTATAGCATTGATTACATCTCTAGTTTGCCTGTAGAGAAGAGAAATATGGTAAAGATGGGCAATGCAGAAATAATGAAGACAAATTATCAAATAAAAGCAAGCTACAAGATCAACAGGTAAATTAGCCCCCATCATGAACAAACAAGAAGTAGTCTTTCTCTTCTGTTTGTCATCAACGATACCAAGTAATAGATACCAGATAAGACATCCTTTGTAAACGATACCTAGGAGTAAAGCATAAGTGTTTGTGAACAAAAATGAAAATGAATACTTTACCAAGTTCTCTCACTGAAAAGAATAGAGAAATGATTAAGAAAAACAACTACATTAGCCAATTCACCACGCTTTTGCAAAAAGATTCACAATCGAAGGCCAATCATATAAATACCCTTTATCACGTGAAACTAGTTCACAAATCTCGATGTTCTTTGTCCAATCCATGTCCTTAAGTTTATCACTAGTTGCTGATTTCACAAGCTGTGATGCCATTTGCCCGCTCTAATTTAAGTGCACCTATACTAACAAAAATTTCTCCTCTTCTTAATATACCCCTGTGACATTGGAAAATATTTGGAAATTAGTGCATCAAAACTCAAAACAAAATAACAAATATTCCTTTCTCCATTGCCTCTTTAACAGCATCCACATCGTGCAAGGTTTCCACAGCCAATCACCCCAACAGCAAATATAAATGGCCAAGACAAGCAAACTAATATAAAAACTGTAAAAAGAACTCAAACAACAAAAGCTCTGCAATATTATCCATGCTTGTAGTCTCAAGTCCAGAGCTCGATAACTTCCACCAAAAATACTGGGACCAAATCCAACGATTCCATGCGGAACCTCACAAAAACAAATTGAAACCAATTTTCATTCATTATCTATTATCTCCGCTTAAAAAAACAAAAAAAAAAGGTATCCGACTGCATGTAACCGCTGAGTAACAACATTTTCTTTTCAGGGAAGCAAGAAAAACAAAGATCACGCAGAATTCGATATAGAACCATAGAAATAAATTCCAACATAAACTCAAATGAAACAAGAAGCAGCATCTCACCCTAGAAAAAAAAAAAAAAGGCCATCCCACAACATAAATTCATCTAGCAACAACACATAGAACAAAAAACCACAGCCCAAAGCAGTAAACACTCCAACAACAAACAAAAACTCCCCAAACAAACACCAAACACCCACCGCAGAAACAGTTCAACCAAAGGAAAACTGATACAGCGACCACCATCACAGCAACCAGAAGCGCCAACGGCTCAAAAAACTTACTCCCAATAACGCCGAAAACGGCCAACAAAGATCGGCCGCAAAACAATCCTAGCTAGACCACCGGAGATGAGCCACCGACACCATCACCGAAAATGCCAGATATGGCAAAGTAACAAGAGCTTCAGAAAGCAGGGGGGGCGGGTCAAAGAGAAAGCAATGAAAGAGGGTAAAGTGCGCAAGGAAAGGGGAGGGTCGAAGGGCACCGCCACCACCACGCGCAGAGGGCGGTGAGAAGGGGAGGGGGAAAGGCAGAAGGGGAGGGGGAAAGGCATAATAAAAGGAAAAGGGGCGGGGAGAAGGACAGCATGCAGACAGTGTGGTTCTCAGCCAGCTCACCACCCGTCCCTCCTTCCTCCCCTAAACAATATAATTTCCCTCGCTCGTATACTTTCATTCATACGAGTTCTTCTACTCGGGTAATAAAAAGGAAAAACCTTATCATCGTCGTTATTAGTGTTTACAAGATTCCTTCTTCCAAACCACAATTTGCGGTCACATGGGTGGTGCTTTTCTGAGAAGTTGCTCTCTCTACAAACGGAATATGGAATACGTTTTAGTAGAAAAAGATATGTGGTTTGCCAAGATTTTCAACCTATGTGATGATAATGGGATCGATTGGGTGTGTTTGCAGAGAAACAAAGAAAGAAAACATTATAACCAGGTGTCGAGCGTGTAGTGCGCAGAGGAGCATGGACCATTGAGGTATGTGCCATGTTCTTACTTGTGCCATGCCCCCTACATAAGGTGTCTCACATCACATGCTCGGCTATTCTTGTTTTTGGGGTGGCTATTAGGCTAAATCTCAATCTGGGCCAACCTGGATTGGGGCATGGGCGGCGACTATTATCCCGCCCAACTGGGGGTGTTCATGATCTCAACCGGTTGGGGACTGCCGATTGGACGATTTGTATTTGAACTTGTTGACGTACGTACAGTCTACACACGTATCAAATGGTATTTTGCGGCGTTTCTACAAATCTATACGGTTGTTATCGTGCAATTTCCTCTTCTTCCTCCTCCCTCCTCCTCCATCGCGGCCTTCTATTGTCCCATTGGCAGAAGCTCTGCCCCCTACTGCTCCAACAGCACCACCTGCTCATACCTTCGCCCGACATCCCCTCCACTCAAGCTAAGTATTGTTGCCGCGAGAACGATGCGGGAAAGGTTACTATTGATCCAAATAGGCCCAAATCTTTGATAGCCAATTAAACAATTAGTTTATGAAAATTAGTTAGGTGAACTAAATATGGCTTATCTGCACCAATAGACAACTTAGTGCAACGTGTTTGATGTAACAAGTAACACAACGAATTGGAGCCGTCCTCTCAATAATGATCACATTTTATTTGTGAAACTGGTTGAATTGATTTTATTTTAGATAGAACAAAATTATTTTTTAGTCTAATATTTTTTTTTCAATTTTAAAAATTATATGTAGTAAATTGTATATTTTTTAGTATAATCAAATTCAATATGTTATGGATTATTCTCACCTACCAAATAAATTCCAAGTATGCACGGTGAGAAACCAGGATCAATTATAGACGCTATAATTATAATACGGGAATGGACTTATTTGTAGAGAAAAAAAAAAGAAGAATAAGAAGAAAAGAGACACCTTATCCAAGGATGAATTTCTTATTGTAAATGACACTATCTTATAAGTTCACATATATGATTTAATTTTATTAAGTATTGATGGAATTTAATAACTACATTCAATATTAATATATAGACATTTAGTTCGATGATTTCAAATAATGAATGTATTTAATAATTATGTGAAATATTTATGTACACAAATTACTTTAATACTTTTATATTTAAGGTCCGTTTGGTTAGTGTTATAAAATAGAAATACAATGAGATGAAATTACATGAAAATTTTAAAAAATCTTCTTACATGCTTGAATAATAAGAATAGAAGATAACAACATATTTTTCCCCATGTGCAAATCTATGTGTCTTTCAAAATTTTCACCAATTTTTTTGTTTTCATAAGAAAATGTTGCTTTATAAATTTTTTATATTTTTATTTTTGAAATTGAAATTTCTTTTAGTTAAATTTCAAGACGAAAAAAATTGACATCCAAATCTTACATTTCTTTTGTATATTTTTAAGACAACCAAACAAACCCATAAAAATTACATCTAATACGTAAATATGACTGAATTTTTTTAGTATTTATCATCTATGATACTTTTATATTATTTTTAAAAGAAAATGCTTCTTTCATGGCATAAAATAAAGAAGCTTTTTAAAAGAGGCCAAATTAATAAATTAATAAGTAATACAAAAGCAAAGAAGTAGTAAACAAAAAAAACTAGGGTAATAAGTAAAGTTCTCACAAATACAGTAATGGCAAAGATATCTGTAAAAATATACAAGTACTCACTCAATGTCCGCCAAATCATTGATTATTTGAACGCGAGTTTCCGATGCAAACTTGATCTTGAAGAAAAACCTGAAATGAACGTTGTCAACCACACGTACATCAAGAGAAAATACATAAATAAACTGAAGAGGAACAACTACTCGATGTTACCAAAATAAGGAATTTGCATTAACATTGTGATTTCACGCACAATGTCCACCAATGCTAGTCCTTCATTTGTGATACAGCTGAAAAGTAGACATGATTGAGACGTCAAGATGAAACAAAAATCATTAATATAAAGATATGTAGACTTAAGTATATTTAAAACAAGTTTGCATGGATCATTCAAAAGCCAATAATATATCTTCTTTGTTGGGTCTTTTGGGCCCCAAAAGTGACTTGCAACAGGTTCATGGGTCTCTCTTAATCCAAAAGTTAGTTTGAGAATTAAGGCTTTTCCATTAGCATATATACAAGTCACTGGTTACCTCCAAATGGGATGTGGGATTAACCCAACAATTCTCCCCTTCACACATCACAACACCCGAATCATCTTCCCCTCACCGTATGCGGAGCCAACATGTCTTGGTGAGGTTCCAGATGACACCAATTCGGGTCAACTTCAGACCGACTGACAAATTGGGAGACAGAAACTCGGACCGGCCGGCAAATTGTATGGCTAATTGAGGTAACTCCAACACCAAAACCAACATTGGCTCTGATACCACTTGTTGGGCCTTCAAGCCCCAAAGTGACTTGCAATAGGTTTATAGGCCTCTCTTAATCCAAAAGCTAGCTTGAGAATTAAGGCTTTCCCATTAGTATATATACAAGTCATCGATTACCTCCAAATGAGATGTGGGATTAACCCAACATTCTCAATATCCACTGGCATTGGATTTTCAGTACATAGGTTAACAGCTTCTTCTGTAATGGTCTGAGAAGCCATGCGAGAAGACTGCATAAAAAATGTTAACCAAATCAAACGAAACGATTCAACAACTGAATATTACAATGAAATGATTTAAAAACAATTACACAACTGTCTTCTTCGTATGTCATACTTTGTACGGTACATACAGAGAGAAATCTTTATTAGAAAATGAAGGTGAACCTGCAAAGTATTTAAAACTTTTCTCATATGGCCATTGCTTAATTTCAAGTGCTGCCAAACCATTCTCAGCCACATCAAGTCTGGGAAAAGGCATAGTGAGGGCTTCCACGTCAAACATGCATGTTCACAAGACATCATTAAACACTATCACAAGCTAGCAATACAAAATAATAAAAACTTGTCTCTGTATTTATGTGGACAAAGTATAATACAAGCGAACACAAGAAATTTCAAGTTTGAAGTACAAATTTACAGACTACCACATATGTAGGCACATTAGCATCTCCTGCCATATTAAAGCTTCTTCCTCAATTACCATTGTTTTCTAGATTTACAGCAAATTATCAACAATACTAAGCATCCGACCACGTCAACAAAGTGTTTGTTGGTCTCATTTTCCATGCATATACTTTCTCTAACAAATTTGTTTCATAACTTCCACTCTGAGAACCCACCAACCAGAATGACGTAAAACCATTTTTTTTTATGGTCAAATTGCCATTCAGCATTCATGACATATTGTCAAAATATTGTAACTAGAAAGATCCAAAATATTGAATAAGCTTTGAAAGGATTAAGTTAAAAAAAAAAAAGACAACCTCTCGGCATTTATGACATGTTGCAATCGCTCTTTGACACGACTCGAATCAAGAGGAGCAAATTGAAACCGAGTACATCTTGACTGTAATGCCGGAATTATTTTATTAACGTGGTTGCAGATAAGGGCAAATCTAATGCTCTTCGTGTATTTCTCGATCACTGCAAAACATAGACTTAAAAGGTACGCATCTAAGTGCAAGCTTATGAAAAGGTTGTTAAAAATGAAAACATGCGAACCTCGTCGCAGGGCAAACTGAGCATCTTTGGTCATTGCATCCGCCTCATCCAATAAGACTAACTTCACCCATTATTTTTCCCTACATGCACAAATATGTAGCATTCAATGTTAGCGACACTGACTAGCTTTAAATTGAAAGCTGTACGCTCACATGCTCAAATAGGCAGATAAACAACTGACAAGCTCGAGCTGTCAGGAAAGAGAACTATATAACATTGGTATAAACAAAAGTGTTAGTAAAGGGACCTAAATAACATGGATATAAACAAAAGCAAAGACTTTTAGCAACTTCCATCTATTTCCAAAAAGAGATATCATTACAGTATTAGAAAAAAAATTGAGAAGGAAAAAATTACTACCCAAAGACAAGCTCTGAGTGCTAGCAAAATCTTTGCGAACAATAATGATCCCACAATCATCAGACGCATTCAACTCAAGAATCATGTTCCTCTACCGGCTCCCATACAAGGATGCTAAACGAACGGAAAAGCCAAACTCAGCTTATGCTTGAAATTAAACTTAGAAGTTTATTCAAATATACCTCGAGATCAAATAAATTAACTTAAATATTTTTTATATTATTCCACTATAAGGCCAACTTAGATTTAATAAAAAATTAAAAAAATAAAAACCCTAACCACACGGCTATTATTTATTACGTAATTAATAATAATATTTATTTATATTTTTAAATGCATTTTAAATAGACAAATAATATTATATATATAATTATTATATTATCAAGGATAGATTTCGAGACGAATTTTAGTAGTTCAAGCTCGTAAATTTAAATATCAGGAGCCGACCCCAACTACTCACGAGTTGGTTTGCATAATTAGCAATAGGGGTGGGCATCGGGCGGACAGACATCGGACAAGTTACTGTCCGCGTCCGTCCAAAATTTAGTCGGACAAATTATGTCCGACCGAATTAGTGTCCGACTTGTCCGTCGGGCCCGGACAATGTCCGCGGACGGTCTGAAATTAACCTAATCAAAAACCCTAATCTATCTTACCCATTAACAAACCCTACCGCCGCCGCCGCCGTTGCTGCCGCCGCCTCTGCCGCTGCCGCCGCCGCCCCCTCCCCGCCCTCCCCCACCCTC
>JAVDBV010000711.1:0-10578 GCA_032619315.1 Piper longum
CTCTACTTCAGCTTGCAGGCCAACAACGTTAGCTTGACATGGTGGGGGACTAATCCTGATGTCTGCCCCTTGGCCGAATGCCCAACTGAAAGGGGTATTCGTGGGGATGATATTTGCCCTGTTTTTAGTTGAACAAGATCACTCAGTGAATTGTGGGACTCGCAGTGTAGACGTGGGACCTTAATGTATCTTTCTTTCATTTGCAATGCCTAGCTAAGCCTCATTGTTGTTCTGGTAGTGTAAGTGGTAATGGATCGTCCGATGAATAATGAGTGGCTAAAAAATGAAACTGCACATATTTGAATTATGTTTGAACATATCATTGGTATTAATTCATTGTGACGTTAATTAACCGTTTACAGACTCAAAAGATTTATTGTATAAGTTGGCTGAAGAGTGTCATCTCATCCTTAATAACTTAGCATTTCCTCTTCCTCTCGAGTAATTTGCTATAAGACCTAATCATAAACAAATCAACCCATTAAATATCATTAATGGCAATTTTAAATTTTAAGTAAAAAATTGCTATTATCCATGTATATCTAATTGCTCATTACGTCTTACAAGTGTAAGACTTTACTGATGATTATTTTCCTTCTCTCAATGTCTGAAACCATTTACTCATCACCAAGGATCGTTTAACGGCCCGTAACTGCCGAGTATCAGAATAAACACAATGTTTTCTACACCGCATTCCCTTACGAACAACACAAATTCATTGGGAAAACCCCACTGGAAGAAGTAAAAAATGTAATGACCTAAACAACAACAAAAAATGCTTCTCAGACTTCTAAAATGCAAGGTTTAGACATCTCGTATCTCCACATGAGCATGAAATAGTACAACTCCTAAAGTTTGAGAAAGCCATCAACATTGCAAGAATGTTGGATTTTAGAAAGTTGTAGCATTACTCAAATAAAAAATTGCCTGTTGGCTGCTCAAATAGATATCCCTCCAAAATCATTTTCTTCTGATTTTGACTTTAAGAGTCCAATGAAGCTTTCCTTCAGGTAGTGGTATAGCCTTTGGAAGAAACAATGGTACCTCATACTCTCCCACGGACGGCAAAGGTGATGGGAGGTGCAGATTCTCAGGCTGGATGCTCACACACAACTGCCTTGCTACCTAGTCAAATGACAGAGAGGGGTAGATAGTTTTAGTAAATGTTATACGTCTTCAAGCTTCGCATTCTTCGTTGGCTAGAAAACTACCTCAGCAATAAGTTCGTCTTTTGTTACGGGCACACGGAGCTCATTATCGACTTTAATAAACCTACGTAAACCCTGCAATCAACATTCAATATTACAGATTAGTAGCATTGGACCACGATACTCTCTTTTATTTCGAAAATTCAAGCATCAATATCTTGGACTGAAACTACCAACCAAGCAAGCATTATTCAAACGCTTAGCTGCAGCTTGATATTCCTTCATTTTATCTTCTTCAGTTTTTGGCACAACCGTAACCGTCTCTGTCTCTTCCCTTTGGTATAGCTGACACAAAAGCATATAGTGTTAAGGCCAAAAAGAAAGAAAGAAACACAGAAACAAAGAAACAAAGTACATCCTAAAATAAGATGAATCTCATCGTTAGATAGCATGTCTCACCAGCAATCTTGTGGTTTCACCTTTGATGCATAGCAAATTCAAACAAAATCCTAGACATTTAATCCCTAGACAAAAGACTATAATCATAGTTTTGTTCAAATAAATGAGCAAACAATCAAATGTTCATTCCTAGCTGGCCTATGGTGTATATTAGATAATGAAAATCACTGATATCATGTGTCAACTAGAAGGTTCTGACATTCATCACACTGAAGTCTGAAAAAATGGTTATATCAAATATATCAGCTAAAACAGAATCATCATCTACAGTTCTTTCATTCTTTCAATGTGAAAAATTGATTGACAAGTTCACACAATTAAGAAACTAAAAATAAATTAATTAAATACAAACAGCAAATTAACCTTCCTCTGCTCTCTGACTAAATAGGCATACTTTTCAATATTAGGAACCGCAAGCAACTTGGGCATCAGATGGTTACGGAAATACCCAGGAGCCACCTTCACAGTTTCCCCAGCTTTCCCAAGCTTCTCAATGCTCTGCACACACCATCTAATGTGTAACTTTTCCACGTCAAGAAAAAAAATGCCAATCACTTCCAAAAAAACTTAGTACCAAAGCCATTATTGACTTGTGGGAACCTACTGTTGTAAGAATCACTTCCAATTTCCTGAATCTGAGGCCATGACCAGCAAACAGTAATGGGTGAATCATTTGCCCAGGAGTAGTGGGTGCAGTGCGGCTGCCCTTGATCAGTTGACGGAGCGCACCTCTAACCACTACCATGGTTGGCCTGATCTCGCCTACCAGAGGAATCGAAGGCTCGCCGGCTTTCGTCAATCGCCGGCGGCGGCGGTGGTTTTGATTAGAGTTTATAAAGAGGAAGTCGGTCTACCCGAACCGAGCACAAGTTCGGTCGGGTTCGGATATTATTAGATTACTGCCGAAACGGGTTAATTAAAACAACGACACTTTTTTTCATATAAAGGAAATTGGAGCGGGAAAGTTTATGTTTTGTTATCTCTGAATTATCTTTAATAATCTTTGATTTAAGATAGGGATACGTTTAAGTTTGAGTAATTATTTTTTTAACAAAAAACATTAAATGAAAATATGGTGTTGGTGGTAATAAATCTAGCTCTCAATTTTTAGCAAAAAAATATTGTAATAAAAAATTTCATTAAATATCAGTGGCCAATTATGTTCTTATTAATGCCTCCTTTTTTATAGTAGAGGACTGGTGGTAGATGGGTTAATCCGACCTATGCCCCTTATTTTTATAATGGATCGGCCAATTATTCATTCAAAATAGTTAATCAATTTTTGCAAAAAATAATTAGGTCCATTAATTTTTACTTAGGACAAATTTGGGCTAACCTTAGGACGTCAAATTTTGCTTAGGATGAGTTATTAGAGAAGATTTTAGAGCTAATTTTTCTTATTAGATGACGAACAAGATTGGCTAGCCAACGTAGAAATTTTGTTGACAGAATTTTATAAGTAGATGGATTGTGATATTCCTAAATTAATAGGATATTGTATAGATATTTAACCTAGTTAACTATTTTTAAAAAATGATCAAGGTCATCATCATTTTGCATTAATTGAGTGGTTTATTATAATGTAGCTTGTAATTGAAAAGTAAAAATAAATAGTAATTTTTTAAATGAGAAGAACTCTTAAATTGACAAAAAGAAAGAATTTAGAGGAGAAAACAATAAAATCAAAATGAAATAAATAATTGAGAAAAAAATAAGAAGAAAAAAACCTGAAAGAAAGAAAGGCGCACTGCCAATTTGACAATCCATCAAAAAATTAACTACACTACACTATGAGGCTACTCCTTATTTATAAAGAATAATAAAAAAACCAATAAAATAATTTATAAAATATTCTTATAATAATCCAAAGATATTATAAATAAATTTTTGAAATAGAAAATAATAATAATCTAATAAAATGTTAATTGATGCCTTGCATCATATTATAATCATGCTTAGCCAAAAATTGAAGGTTAGGAGCTCTGAAATAAAAAATGTAATTTTTTAAAAAATTACAATATAAAAAATTAATCAATATAATATATAGTTAATTATTTATGAAAACCTAGTTCTAACCTAGCCAATGATATTAACTATGATGCCAAAATTTTGACCAGCCACAAGTCAACCATTAAATATAGAAAAATGTTATTCCAATTTGTGTCATCTACACTTTCCGCCCACACCCTTATATAACTATCTAAGTTACATAGATATCTAAGTTAAATTTTTTGAATTATAACTAATACTTGTGTATATGAATTTGTTTAGCTAAGTTGGATGGAAAAAGTGGATGAAAAACATGGGTGCCCCATGATTCTTAAATATGATATCATTCTTTTTAAAAACGTGCTAACCAAGTCAAGCATTCAACTTAACAGGCATAGGTCAAAGCCGGAACTTAGCTTGGGCTTGTGGCCAAGTCCTAAACAACAAAGTTTTAAATATTGTTGATTCCACTGTTCTATCCAACTTCTCCGACTACTTCTGATCCTCAAGTTGAGATATATACACCCCAGCATGTTATCATTATTTGTCGTTTATATTCTACGTATAATATGTATACACATAATATATAGTGGAATCATATAAGATTATCTGCACTGCAGCCTCTCCACTCCTTCCCATGGCCGCCGATGCGGCCTCCCAAGGCGGCAGCCATGGAGAAGGAGGAGGAAGACGACATGATGAACTCGATAGTGGAGCAGGTGGGGCTCACCGTCTCCACCACCGATGACCCTTCCATCCCCGCCGTCACATTTTGCATGTGGGTGTTGGGCGTCGTTTCCCTCCTTGCCTTCCTCAACCAGTTTTTCTGGTACCAGAGAACTCCGATCACCATCTCGTCGTTGTCTGCGCAGATATCAGTCGTCCCTATCGGCCACCTCTTGGCCAGAGTCCTCCACTCCACGGTGTTCGTCCCCGGCACACCTTTGGCCTTCTTCCTCAACCCTGTGCCGTTTAACGTAAAGGAGTATGTGCCCATCACCATATTAACCAACTCCGGCGCCGGAGTTGTGTATGCCATTCATATTGTGACTTCTATGAAAGTGTTATAGGCCAGGACATCATTTTCTGTGCGGCTTTACCTTATCCTCACCCCCCA
Organism: Piper longum; assembly: GCA_032619315.1. Classification (NCBI taxonomy): domain Eukaryota; kingdom Viridiplantae; phylum Streptophyta; class Magnoliopsida; order Piperales; family Piperaceae; genus Piper; species Piper longum. The sequence goes on from JAVDBV010000711.1 coordinate 4,714, forward strand.
GGTATATCGAGAAGTATTAATTATACGTTCACGGCTTTTTTCCCCTTTATATTATACATCTATTCATCAACTATGTCATGATATTTTGTTCACAAAATCAATGAAATTTGTATTGGGTTAATCTCACATCCCATTTGGAGGCAACCGGTGACTTGTATATAGGCTAATGGGAAAGCCTTAATTCTTAAGCTAGTTTTTGGATTAAGAGAGGCCCGTGAACTTGTTGCAAGTTACTTTTTGCCCGAAGGGCCCAACAAGTGGAGCCAAGGTTGGTTTTGGTGTTGCCTCAATTAGCCACACGATTTGTCGGCCAGTTCAAATTTGTGTCTCCCGGTTTGTCAGTCAGTCCGAAATTGGCCCGAATTAGTGTAATCTGGAACCTCACCAAGACATGTTTGCTCCACATGTGGTGAGGGGGAGATGATTCGGGTGTTGTGATGTGTGAAGGGGAGAATTGTTGGGTTAACCCCACATCCCATTTGGAGGCAACTGGTGACTTGTATATAGGCTAATGGGAAAGCCTTAAAGAGACCCATGAACCTGTTGCAAGGCCCATGAACCTGTTGCAAGTCACTTTTGAGGCCCGAAAGGCCCAACACTTTTGAGGCCCGAAAGGCCCAACAATTTGTTCATGTTTAATTCAAGGCCAGTATAAGATATATAAAAATTAGATGTATGTCGATTTTTTAAATATTGCAGTATAGTGATTAGTTGTGTTGTTTAATTATATTGCAGAGGAATTTATTACGGTTGTTTAAATTTGTGGTGCTGATGGCAAATTAAATTGGACACTTTTATTCTGCTTGGGATCTACCATTTCTAGAAAAATATTTAATATTTAACATCTGAAACCAATATCTTACCTTAGATTAATAGACGATGTATAGGTGGTTAATAGTTATAGCTCTTAATTACCAAATTTTTTGGTTAAAACAGGTTTTGGGATTTGGATGGGCAGGCATGCTCAGGAAATATTTAGTGGAACCAGCGGCAATGTGGTGGCCGAGCACTCTTGTTCAAGTTACTCTTTCAGGTATGTATATATGTCATTTTCTGGTTGAAAATTAAATTAATCGATCGATCTTATATGTACAGAGATCCCACATTTAATTATAAAGAAATATAAAGCAGAATGGTGCTTACATATATGTGGAGGCAGGTAAATTAAGCAGCTTTTCTACAATGAGATCAATGTTCCTCTATTGACATAACCAATATTTTTCAAATATCATCAACTAATGCTTGTTTTTATTTGCATCAATCACGCAGGGCTCTATACGAAAAGGAAGAAAAGCCCAAGAAGAAACTATCTAGGAACCAATTCTTCATAAAACACTTACTACAAACTTTGCCTACTACATCTTCCCATCCTACCTCTTCGCCATGCTCATGTCTATTTCGTGGGTATGATGGATCTTTCCCAGTTCAGTCTTGGTGCATCAACTTGGGTCAGGCATTGCTGGGATGGGCGTTGCCCTTGTCTACAGTAATTTCCTACGTTGGGAGTCCCACTAGCAAACCCCTGATTCGCCATCGCAAACATTGTCGTTGGCTATGTGATCGTCATGTACACCCTGACCCCAGTTAGCTACTTCAAAAACGTGTACAATGCCCATAGCTTCCCCGTCTTCTCCTCCCACTTCTTCAACGCCACCTGTCACAGGTATACTACGTCGAAGATCTAGGACGCACACTTTCACCTGGATGTGAATGCCCATGAAATGGAAGGTCCCCTCTTCATCAGTGCCTTCTTTGTCATGACTTATGGGATTGGTTTTGCCGCCTTGACTTCCTCTCTTTCCCAAGTTGCACTCTTCTATGGCAAGTAAGTGACATTAGTTAAGGCTTAGCATTTACAACAATATTATAGAATAAATAGGATTAAAATTAGTTGTTTTCAATGCGAAACGGAACAATAATGAAGACCAAAACAGCACTTAATGAGGAGCTACTAGATGTGCATACAGGGATTATGAGGAAGTACAAGGATGTAACAGAGTGGGGGTTTACGAGCATGCTCATCAAGCTCCGGCCAGAAGTGGATCAAGCTCATCAACATTCCATTGGTTCTGAGTGGAACAGGAATGATGCCCCCTCCATCTGCAGTGAACTACACTAGCTGGCTTGTTATTGGATTCATTTCTGGGTTATGTCATCTGCAGTGAACTACACTAGCCTACAGGTACAAGCGTGAGTGGTGGAAGAGGTACAGTTATGTCCTCTTCGCTGGTCTTCAGGCCGGAGAGGCTTTCGTGGCCGTGCAGATCTTCTGCGCACTGCAGTACTCCAAGGAAATTAGGTTGGCATGGTGGGGGAAATGATCCAGATCGGTGTCCTCTAGCCTCCTGCCCAACTCAACTGGGTATTATTGTTAATGAATGTCCTGCAATATCTATTTGATCCAGAGACTTAGAGCAGTTTTATCTTCATCGTGCATGCTCGACTATATATGTACGTTCAATGTGGACTTAGGTTATTCGTAACAGTAGTATAGTTGGCAGCTTCTATATATTCTAATCCAAGTGCATGTCCTACTTTCTTAGATTTGTTTTGAAGAAAAAAATACCGTCCATATCTCAAGCTGAGGAAGAAGGAGAGATGATTGATATAGCTTTTTCAGCAATTGCTAAGGAGTGCGCGTTGATTAATATAAGCTTAGCATATGGAACCTGCTATAGTTTTTTTAACCAAAGCAACCTTTCCGTCTATAGGCCTGCTCTCCACAATCATTGTAGCTTTTATTGGCTAGTTTTTTTATTTTGTACATTAAAACGAAGGCCATGTTCACTACATATCTATATTAGGCCTCTTCAGTCCTCATGGAGTAGGGTAGGCCGCGGAGGTAGACATCTTCGGTACTGAACTCAATGGCACCAAGCAGCGATAACTATACACTGGTGGTCCACATTAATGAATTAACTGAATTGTGCTTCGGACGTGCGGTGAATCGCTATGCCTAGAAAAGATGATGAACAAAATGAATATACTCCTGTACGCGGCCATTTAGCTATTTCACTCTATACACTGACTGTGATTTCATGGTAGCGGACTTCGTGTATCTTTCGTATGAATTGGAGTACATTGGGGTTTTTTACCTATATGAACTCCTCAAAATGAGTAATTCAACAGAGCTTGAAGTTAGATTGAACTTGTTAAACAAAACTGTATAATCTTTGTTGACATTGAGAAAAAATCTACCAAACACGACCCTCTCTAAAATAGAATTATTTAAGACAATTCATAATATTTTTTAAACTTTTTAGTACTTTATCTAATTTTCCTTCATCTCGTAATATTAAAAATTCTTCTTTTTTTGATAAGAATTCATATTTATTATTATAATAATGTTGATTATTAGATTTTTTTATGACCGAATTAAAGTTATTAGAAAACATTTTCTTTTATATAAATCTATATTATTACATTCCTTCCCGAAACCGCAAACAAAATCTCAAATTGACGGATTGGTGCGAGCTAATTTGTTCGTTCCAGATAGATATCTCAATGGACCAAATCAACCCCTCTTCATTTGTTTCTTTCGACGAATGCTTTAAAGTCACTTTCACTTAAACATTAAATCACTATGGAACCCCACCCTTAGGGCCCCGGGGGCGGGAGTGGGGAACGGTCATATGCACAGGCAGCAGCCACCGCTCGAAGTTCGAATCTCATTTTTAACTCTCCTATCCATACAAATCTGACCGGTGTGGCGCAGCAACTTCCGGGAGGATCGCCGACTGCTACGCCATGTCACCGTCAATGAAGGCCAACTACCTTAGTGCCACATATGTATAGGTGGGAAGTCCAACGAAACCCTTTGATTAAATGTATAATATTTGTTTACATTGAGAAAAAATCTACCAAACCTATGTTGACAAGAAAATACTCTTATCAAATACAAAACCACAACTTTGTTGACAAGAAAATACTCTTATCAAATAAAAAAACACAAACTCTCATTTTCTTCTCCAAACAACCTCTCTATACTCAATTCTGAATTCTTACACTGTAGAAACTTTGCTTCTTGCTTTCTCTCTTATTTTTTCTTGTTTTCAACACACAATGAGAGGGGGTATTTATAATAACTCAAGATTAATATAAGCCACAAAAACACACCTTACACATACCTAACATTGAATTCTACATTTAACAAAAACCACACCTAACATATACCTAACATTGACTTCTAAAAACCACACCTAACACATACCTAACATTTACTTATAATTTAGCATGTGTAAAACATTAGAAAATTCTTTGAATTAGGCTTCTTTGTTTTGAATTGAGTTTTATATAAACTTGAGAAAAACAAGTATATATTTCAACAACCCAACCCTCTCTTAAATAGGATTATTTAAGACAATTCATAATATTTTTTTAGTGTTTTATATAATTTTCCTTCGTCTCGTAATATTAAAAATTCTTCTTTTTTATATAATTTATATTTATTATTATAATAATGTCAATTATTAGATATTTTTTATGATCAAAGTAAAGTTATTAGTTGTCGATGAAGGTCAACTACCTACGTTAGCTATCAATAACATCGACCATTGGCCAAAAGCCGACTCTTGATATATTGGTGGCTAAAGACAAACGATCGTGGCATGGTGGCTAAGGACAAACGATTGTGATTAGATGGGAGGTCTAACTGAACCCCTTGATTAAATGTATAATATTCATTGACGTTGAGAAAAAATCTACCAAATCGGACCCCTCTTAAATAAGATTATTTAAGGCAATTTATAATATTTTTTATTTTTTAGTACTTTATCAAAATTTCCTTTTTCTCATAATATTAAAAATTCTTTTTTTATATTTATTATAATAATAATATTGATTATTAGCTATTTTTTATGACTGAAATAAAGCTATGGTTGTCAGTAAAAGTCAACTATATAAGATTGACTATGATCGAAGTCGACTCTTAGTTGCTAATCAAAGTGGACTCTATGTATCAGGTTATGTACATGTGGAAGGTCTGCGACACTTTGCCCCAGGAAAATCCTATCCAGCATTTTGATAACTAACAATTCCTCATTGGCAGTTTTACTGATCTAGACAGCTTTTTAAAAAGCCTAAATTAAAACAATTATTGTTTAATTAGTAACCATCAATACAGTTTAAAACTCTGTTACTTTCAAGGATGATATAAGTAGTGCCTTGGGCGCTCCGGGAGCCTCGGGGTGAGTGTGGTGGTCGGTTCTTTTTTCTATTTTATTAAAGAATGTAAACTCTGGACTGAGGGGTATTTCTGTCAAAGAGCTTGAATGTGACGATAACAAAATGTGGAGCCCGGACGTAGCAAAACCAAGAAATACATATATAATAACAATAAAAAGGGCAAGCCCAAAGCCGTCTTTTTTGGTGTGGCAAGTGTCGTTTATTTGTGGCCTCCCTCTATTCCGTGGGGGATACGTGCAAGGTAAAGCACACTGTACATGGAAAAGACGTGCTCATCCACACATAGAGTTGTGGGACAGGTCACACCTCCTTGAGATATTGTTGGCCTGTACATTTTTTCTTCTTTTTTTTTTTAAAAAAAAGCAAGCAACTGACTTGCACAGTTAGGAAAGTGAGTTTTTTTTAAAAAAACATATGTGTGCGATAATCACGTTCCCATCGTTCAACGTTTCCTTGATCTCCTTATAACGTGGTCGATTCATCAATGGTTTTTTTAGAGTCTAATGTGTTGGACTATATGGGCTGAGTTTGGTTGCAATACTTTCAATTAGGCCCATGCATAATTTTTTGTCAATCATGTAGCTAAAATGACCCTTTGTCTTAGGGGGGTGAGTGGGGGCGGGGTTGGTGGTCTTGTGGCAGGTGGGTAGCGTCATTTTATAGCCATCGCATGTGGGAGGG
>JAVDBV010000712.1:0-14309 GCA_032619315.1 Piper longum
GTAGCGGCGGCGGCCACTCAAAGGCGACGGGAATAGGGTTTGGGCGAGGTGTGTCGGGGAAGAAAAAGAAAACACGTTGGGTGGCAATTTTGTAAATATTACTTGACTCGACTCCGACTCAAGTAAAAAATAATATCTAAATCGAAATAATCCTGAAAAAAATTGTGAAAAATCGAAAAAAATTCCCTAAAATAATATAACATCACAACATCTAAATGATATGCTCTATAGCTATCAACCCACCCGAACTGCCCATAATGCGTCCTCACACGATAAATGGCCTAAAACTAATTCTACGATCAAACTACATAAAAAAAAAAAACTGAACTACATACTCTCATATATTCCAATAACTCATTTTTTTTTATTGTATTTATGACATTATCATCATATACTTGGGTACACATGACCACTCATAGCTCAAACACGCGACTGGCGTCGGCTCAGTATGCGTGTTCTGAAACATACTCGACTCGAAAATAGCAGTCGAACCGACCGGTTCTAAATATAAAACCCTGACTCGAATCATGGGTTTTATAATCATTGTAATAGTAATATCTTTAAATAAGGATAATACAAATCAGTTAAAGAATATACCAATAGTAATTAAATATTAGTTTATAAATTGATAATTTTTTTATTAATTGTCAAGTGAGAATTATGATTCAGATAATTAATTTAAAAGTTAATTAGAACTTAAATGATTAAGTCACATGAATAATTAATTATCTCACTAGAGTTGATAAATATGGCTTGTTTTATATTGTCAAAATTTAATCATGATAGATATATTAGTCATGTAGTTGCATGCAATTATACTCGCATAAAATTATACTCATGTATAATTTTATGTTCTTGTTTAGATTAGGATCGTTGGTCACACTTGTGGGTTTACATTCTAGCTAACCAAGTTCGTATAATCATTTAAAATATTATATTTTCCTTTATGAGCAGTCTGGTCGGCCTGAGCTCAGATTCGACCACCATGCACCAAGTGCAACTGGGTCGAGGAATTGACTCAGTCCCACAAGAGGCTGCACCGTTCATAATATGAGAATGGACATGTCACAATGGACCTGATGACCCATAAGCTCTGAATGAATATGTCAGGATGGACCTGACAGCCCCATAAGCTCTGAATGAACATGTCAGAATGGACCTGACAGCCCATAATGGACATGTCAGAATGGATGTGGTAGCCCAATAATGACAAAATGGACTTGAAAGCAAATAATAGACATGTTAGAATGGACCTGATAGCGAGTAATGGGCATATTAGAATGAACCCGACAACAAATAACAGACATGTCAGAATGGACCTGATTGCTAGTAACGGACATGTCAGAATGAACTTGAAATAATAGACATATCAGAATGGACCTAACAGCCAGTAACTGACATTTCAGAATGGACCTGACAGCTAATAACAGACATGTCAGAATGGACCTGGAAGCCCATAATCTTCGATTGAACTGAAAGATATTGATGGTGTTTTTTATTAACTTGTTTTGTTTAATTATATGGCTTAGTGTTTTAATCACTAACGCGGAATTGCCTCCGAAGGCTAACAGTGTTAGATTGAAGAATTAAAGCCTACTGGGCAGTTCATCTACCGACTCAAGTCTAGTGAACGGATAATAAGTGGACTTCCTTTTTATTTTCTTGTGTTATAAATGTGGCTATGTGAAAAAGTCCGAGACTGTGGGATAGTTATTTTAGACTAGTAAAACTTGTTGCTGACGCACTTTTGTAATATATGAGTGAGAAGTATGAGATGTATGTACCAACCTGGACTGAGGAGCAATAAAGTCTTTTGTACACACATGTTGGGTAATAGGATGTTTAATATTTTGTTTATGATTTTATTATATTGAAATATATGTGAGAAAATGCTAAGACATGATGATGTGCTGCGATTGAATACTATGACATGATGATATGACCTGAATTGTGAAGAGAATGCACATGTGGGCTGAGATCAAAGATTCAGAGAATGATGCATATAGTAGATTAGAATTACGTGTGATTGTTAATGTGTTATATATGTATATATGTTGTATATGTCGTTTTGACAGGGTGGCCCATAATTACTTGTTTACGGGATACTCTGTCCGTTTTAATTTGGAATTTTTATTATTTTATTGTAATTGTTGTTGGCGTATAAATTAATTTTCATGTCATATATGTAGTATCATGTTAGGGTTTATACATTAATCCATGTATGGCAAGTCATATATTCATCTTAAGACGTCGAGATTAGGTCCGTACAGGTTTCGTTCAGGTTAGCCGACCTAATCAGGACTTGTAACATGCTGGTTCGGTTCACGAAGGTTAACCAGATTTGCCGACATGCTTCCCTCCCCCGCAGCTGCACCGTTCCCCACGGTTGTTGCCTTGTCTGCGTCGTCCCACAACCCCCACACATATTCTATAATGACTCTGTTTGATAATATTCATGAATAAGAGGCAACCTTCTTAAAAAGATCACAAAAATTGTAATTTAAAATGTTGTAAAAAAATAAAATATGATTTTAAATATTATAAAATGCAATTTTTAAGATTATTGCCTTTTGGAACATATACGCACTTGATACAAATGAAGTTCAGACCGAATCGGCATGGGACTTATAGGATATCCGCACCTCCTCCTTCAAAGGGTGAGTTTGTAGGTATTAATGAGGCGTCAATGCCTAAAAATAAATAAATAAATAAATAACAGCTTCTGAAATCTCCACGACTCCAACGTTCTGTTTTTTCATATCTGTGAAATGAAATATCTAAGAAAAGCTGGAAAAAAAACAGAGTTTCGGATGGCTGGTCCAAATTAGCCTCTTTCCTCGCGGAAACGAAGAGCTGCGGCATATCAACCAATTTTAGCCCCTTTCCCTTTCCTCCGAGCAAAAGCCGGACTAAACAGAAACGATTTTAGCGCCAGGTCAACTTTCTAATTTTAGAAAATATCAATATCACTTTACTTTGAAGAAAACAATACTAATATACTGAAGAGTTATTTTCGAGCAAGGTAGTTTTGAAGGTGCTGCTATTGATTTGTTGTGTTCTAATTTTAGAAAATATAAATATCGCTTTATTTTGAACAAAACAATACTAATATACTGAAGCGTTATTTTCAAGGTAGTTTTTAAGGTGCTGGTATTGATTTGTTATTGAATTGATCATGACATGAATAACACAGTCGTTAATTGGCTTCCCTTCGCTGGTATTGGCTCTTATACGAAACTCAGAATTAGGCTGATTAATTTTAATATATTTAATGTATGGATTAATGGACTAGACGAGTCGTATGGAAATAACTGACAACTAATAAAATAGCCCAACAAAGTCAATACGTAAATAAGTATAAAATTCACGTGTCAACTACACCTACTAGCTGTTCACACTTCACACAGCTAACCTTCCAAACCCTACCTCACCTAAGACCTGAACAAATCATCTACCAACGCCCAAATCAATACCGATTATCATCAACCAACCCCTTTTCACATCCATCCACATTCTGCGACCACCTTTCTTCCAATTGCAGAGAATCTAATCCCTTTTCTTGCCTCTCTAGATAGATACAAATCAGGATTAACCTAATGAAGAAGCAAAGTAAAATGCCAATCTTTTTACAACCCCCTCAGTTACATCTAATCAGGAGCAGGATCTTATTAGCCCCAAATTGTAGAGATTCTTCATAACAATGCTCCCCAGGGAGAAGAACCCCACCCCTCCAGCTGCCTCTGATGTGGCTGCTGCGGCGGGGCATTTTGCCTGTGCCGGTTCCTTCACCTCAAGGCAGCCTAGCCCAATTCTTTGCCGGACCGCCTCAATGGCCTTCTCCTCCGCCGCATTCCCTGCCGCATCCGTCACATAGAACACATTCTCTGCTGTGGAATCAGCAGTGGTTGTCACATCCGCCCGCGTCACAGACAACCCGTTCTCTCGAAACGTTCGAGTTACATCTGCGAGCAGGCCCGGCCGGTCTGGCGCCCTTAGCTCCAGTATTAGACCCTGACCAAACGTCATTAACACAAAAATAAGCTTCCACCAAACAACCGAACGAATCAGATTCTAGGTCTGCCAACTTTTATGCAAGTTTCTTAATCAAGAATAAGCATCTTATAAATCAAAGCATTAGTAAACAAAAAAAATGTCTTCGAAAACCGAAAAAGATACCTCGGACGCTCTCCTTTCAATCGATGCTCGTAGGCATTGTACCACGCGTTGTTTCTCTGCCTCCGAGCGTATGGGAGTCCCATCAGCATGCCTTATGTAAAATTCCTGTTAAGTTTACCCTATTAAAAAATAGTTCTTAAAAGATAATTTTTTTTTTATAAAAAACACAAGGATACATAGAAATTACAGTTTAATTTCTTCAAATTTTACACCTAATATACAATAGAACATAACCAATTCAACGTTGGTAATTTGAAAATTTTAGAGACTAATAGATTGCAAATTTGTTATTTGGGGCATACACTCAGAGGCATTAGCAGTTTTGCAAAATTGAACCGAAGGTACCTGGTGAGCGCGGGAGCTGTGAGAATCAAGGGTAGCATGGAAGACGACGTAGTCCATGTCCGTGAGCGTGCAGACAATGTCAAACAAAAGTTTCGGGCGGTCGGCGCAATCCACGTTCACGACAGAGTAACTTCTCTCCCAACACTCCTGAACCGTCACCTCCGCAGCATCGTCCGCCGCCGTTAGCGCTGCCGACTCGTAATCCCGGTCGGCAAACATCAGCTGGTGCAGCCGGCGCTCCGGGTGGACGGCTACCGCCGCCGAGGAGGTGGCTTCCACCCGTGCACCGCCGCGGAGGATGTACCGCAGCAGCGCCTCGATGCGGCAGATGTCCGCGTCTCCGGAGGAGAACGAGATGACAGAGGCGGCTCGTCCGTTGTGGGTCCAGACATGCGCCTCACCGACATCGCAGCCTAGGTCGGCAAGAACAGCGAAGACCTCCGAAAGGAGCCCTGGCCTATCCTCGCCGGTGAGCTCTAGCGCTGTCGGTCTGCTGCCCCGGCCAGTTTGTGTTGCAGAGACATTGTTTGTTCCTAGCGACTGCAATGGGAACAAAGAAGGCACCCAATAATTAGAAACGATTGCAGAAAAATTGAAACCGATTTTTTTTTCTTTTCTTAAACTAAACAACGCACCAATTGATAAATGGAAGGTAGAAATACCTCTTGGATGTAGCTAAGGACGCTCTCGTCGGTGAGTTTGCTGCCGTTTTGGTCAGTAACGTGGAAAACTGAACAAACAAACAAACAGAGGAAGGTACTGGTAAGATGTTGTTGCAGGAGGCTAAAGAGAAAGTAGCCAAAGGGTGTTCTTAGTTCTTACCGTCCATGAACCAACGGCCGTCTGAGGAAATGTATGCCTTTTTGATTGAAAGGTTGAGGTCGCTGAGAATCTGCACTGCCTCCAGTAAAAATTCATGTTTCCTCCCGCTATCAACCTGGGTACGGGGAACAGAGGAATTTAGCAATTATATAAGCTACTAAAATGAAGGTTTAAAGGTGGACATCAAAGGAAGAAATTTTACTTTAACGAGTGTGGCTGTAGGGCAGACGGCATTGTCGATGACGACCCTGTAAAAATAAGAGAGAAGAACGGGGTAAGAGGAAGAACAGACATCCTTCAAGAAACGTAGGAGGAGAGAAGGGGAGTAAAACTGCAGACTTAAAAGTCACGGTCCTTAGGATCTGAAAGGTGCAAAATCCAAGCTTGAACTCCAAAATCAAAGTAAGGAAGAGTTAAAAAAAAACCAAAAAAAAAAAAAAAACAACAACAACAAAGAGCTAAATCATAGCAGATAATAGTTCTTACGCATCAATCCAAATTGTCCGATAAAAACGCAAAGAAATCTACAACGACACCAAAGGCAAATTGTAATAATTGCAGATTAAAGAACCTGGGTGTGTTCATCCGAATAACCAGCTTCTCGTACTCATCCAACGTCGTCTGCCGCTCCATCTCCTCTTTTCTGCCTGTTACCTGCACCCTTCTTCACCCCTTCTCAAAGCTCAAATCTCAAACCACTTATTTGAACCCCTCCCTTCCTCTCGATTTAAAGCGCCAACAAGATGAAGACGACGAGATTAACAAAGACAGGGGCTCGGAGTGCGCAGTGGTTCGTGGACAGTAGCTTCCTCCGAATGTCCGTATTCTTTCCGCAGCATCGACTAGATCGTCCCTCCCTTGCGTTCGCTCCTCCCTTGTCTTCATTCGCTTCTTCACCAGTCCCTTCTATTTAAACCGACCGGCACCGACTCCTGTGTCGATATCGTTTTGTTTTTTCTTGTGTGCCAGCCGCAAGGGCGTCTCCACTCTCTAAGTCTAAAGTCTAAACCAAGCAAATAATCAACTAATAATTGTTTTGTATGCTTTGAAAATAATAATTATTTTTTTTTTATTTTTATTAAGCTAGAGAAAATAACAATTAAAAATTAAAGTACTAGTCGGTCTAAGAGCTGCCTTGCTCAATTTCGATATTCTATTTTAGTTTTGTGAATAAGGGCACCCCACCGAATTAGGACACTTCATTTAAAACAAAAACCATAGTTGTATAAATCGAAATCGGAATCGGTCTAAATCGGCAAGAATCAGTTCGGTTGAATCGGCCTGAATCGGTTTAAATCAGTTATATACAAAAACACTCACACCCGACATATAACAAATCAAATGAATTTGGATGTCATGGTGTTGTTTTATTACATAGGATTTTTTTTGATTTTTTTAATTTTTTTTAGGATTTATTATGCATTACTTATTATTATTGACTCGAGACGGAGTCGAGTCAAGTTTTATTTACGACTTTGCCACCGAACCCTTTTTTTCTTTTCCTCGCTACCTTTTTCCCCAAAACCCATCACCGGTGCCGATTGCTTGTCGTTGCTGCCGCCTTGCCCAGCACCGTCGTGCTGTCACCATGCCGTCTGATCGTCTCCGACCACATTTGGCCGCCACACCATTGGAATCGCCCCACGAAAGCGTAACATTCTGGGCTTGATTCAACTGCCGTTTGGGCCATGTCGCTGTCGCAGTGAGGTCGACGACCACCCCTCGACCTCCTCTACATTTCCCCTCTGCCCAGCGTCACCGCCAAGGCCGGTCATAGGCCCAATCGGAGCAACCCACCGTCGTGGCTAAACTCGAGGATGATGTCGGCGGTCATCGCCGCCACGGCTACCTTGTCGTCACCACCATCTCGGTTGGAGCAGAGGTCAAATGCGAGGAAGCATGGCGGAGGGCGGAAGCGTGGCGGCGGAGATTGGTAGTTTTAGGTTTTTAAAATCAAAATTCCAATTTTACCTATGCTTAAATAATTTAATAAAAATCATATCTAAGGTATTTTAGTCATTTCCAAAAACCGATTCCGACCGATTTACCCTAATTCCGATTTTGATTTAAATTGGTCGGAATCGGGATAACTCTACCTATTTAGGCACTGATTCGGGGCCGACTAATTTGGCCCCAAAATCGGATCGGCTTGCTGCCAATCCAATTTAAATCGTGCAACTATGACTAAATCTACTAAGGTTCTCATGTTTTGCAAATAAAAATTTACTTACTATAATTTTTTATGACTTTATTTTTTCATATTTATAAATCTCTAACTCAAATTTTTTATTTGTTCTAGTCGAACGAACATGAGCCTTTGTATTTGATTCAGCTCCACTAGATAACTAAATATAAAGAAATAATTTTTTTTTTTATATAAAATAAAGTCAATTCATTGAACTATTGATGTTTTTACATAAATAATTTTACCTGCTCATAAAGTTTGGCATAAATTTTAGCTATAAATTTATTTTTATTGGTTTAGGTGTAATTTTAGCTTATAGTTTTAAATGTCATTATATCTGTTTTTGTATTATTTTATTTCATACTTGATTATTTATTTATTTTTTAAATATACTTTTCTAAATTGAAAAATATAATATTTTAACTGATATTTAATAAAATATTAATAACAACAATATTTTCTGTATCTAAAAGATATTTTTTTATTACTTTCATATCCAATTGAGGCCAATTTAATCCGATCAAACTAAATACATCAATGTTTGGTGTGAATAAGATACAATATTCGGTAAATTCTATATAGTATTTAAAACTTTGCTTTTAGCCTTGACCTCAACTAGTTTTGAGCATTATTGTCTCATCATGAATTCAAATACAAAATAAAACAGGTCAACCAAATTTGGACTCAAAATTAGATGAGCACATCTATCGTCAAGCGATGTTACTCTTTCCCAAAAAAAAAAAAAAACAAAACAAAAGAAAATGTAATACAACATTGAGAAAAAGAAACGACAAGAGGGGAGTTGGGCCGCATCCGCTTCTTGCGTGAGGCCGACTCAAAGCGAATATTGCGGCAGTTGTTGCGGTCTAGCGTTTGGTTCTACACCGGCTATTTGGCGGGACCCGCAACACTTTGGAAATGATCTCCCAAGGACCCATCCGACAGCCTAGTGGACCCCATAAGGCGGTCATTGTCGGATTGTCCCGCGTTATACGGCCGGCATATGGGCGGTCTGTTCATGATCGCCACGCGCTCTCCATGTCGTCAGGGAAATCACCCTCCTGTATATTGTATTGTTCTAATTTTACCCTTGCATTTTCAATATTCGTTCATCCTTGTATGGTTTATTTCAGTCGAAATTATACCAAAAATGGAGGGTAGGTGCATATAAGGTCATGTGTGGGTTAAAATGAATGGGCAATGGAGAGGACGGTGTTGGGAAAGTGGCAAGGCGTGCATGATTCGTGTCGTGTGAATGCTCTTTTGCACGACCGACTGTTTTAACGGAATAAACCGCGGGGGTCTAGGCTGTTCGATAATGCCTGCAACAAAGCTGGACGAGGAGAATGATCAAAGCACTACTTAGCCACTTTTGCTTTCTTTGAACGCAAGAGGCGTCTGCCATAAAGCCGTGGATATGGCGAAAGAAACAAGTCGGGAACGTCTAATTAATGGGCTTCGAAAATTTACATGTAGAGCCGTCAAGTTGAGCCACACTTGGTTGATCTCAGCTATCAAATGTTATTTGTTTGGGAAAAAAATATCAAATAATCAAGGTCTGCCACATAGGGAATATATATGACTTCCACCCACGTCTTTTTAGTCTTCCTCTAATCCTCTTAACATCTAAATTATTCCCATTCCTTCAGCGCTTCTACCAAATTTATATTATCTCATCCACCACATTCGGCGTATGCGAATGTCATCGGCATTATGATTTTATTATCATCACACGGTGGACTGGTGGAGTTCAGAATGTATTCATGGGCTCTGGTAAGTGGTAACGTGAATGGATGGAAGTCAGAAAGAAGCGAACCACGTCGGGAAACAGGTCTCAACATGACTGTTGTATGACCATATTAAATGATCAGTTCCAATCCTGTGTCCCCCTCCCCGTTCCCTCTACTCTTCCAAAAATTTCCGTAACCCCGCTAGCCCATTGGAGCCGCCCGATCCCACAGGCCGCGACATTCACGTGCCTTCCGACGTGGGACCACGTGGGGAGCAACACAACCTGTTTTTACATGTTATCTGTCACGTGCCAGACACGCGTATGAAGAGGTTGACGCGGCGTCAAATGGCCGTTTTGGCGGGAAAAAGACGAGAATGGCGGGTTTTTAACTTTCCCGCCAAATCGGTGGGTCATGAAGCCAGAGCCACGTCGGACGTCATTTTGTTTTCCTGGTAGGACGTCATATTCGGCGCTTTAATCGGCCCGCGTGTAGGGGGAGAGAGGCGTACGAGTTGGGCGGCACCAGGAAAAGTTGGGTACTAGGGCGGGAAACTTTCAAAATTCTTGTCTGTCCACCCTCCGCGAGTTTTAAGGGAGCTTTTCATGAAGTGTTTTAAAGTAAACTTTATTTTATATTAATACATATAAATATACTCTAAGGAGATTCAATACTGACATATGATTTAAAACTATGAGATTTAGTCAATTAAAATATACTAAAAATAAAATAACAAATTAAATTATTATATTTTTTATTTTTCTTAAATTGGGATTTATCTTCAAAATTATGGCTAATTAGATTCTATATCTAATATATTAGGTTATTATAATCTCTTTTGTTATTTAACAATTTTTAACTATAAAATTAAAATTTATTTGAAATGTAAATGACACATGATGCAATATATTCCCAAATAATTTATAAAAAAAAATTTCATTCCGGGTGACTCCTAACAAGAAAGCACTTACTAGCCAATACAATAGAACTTTTTATTTTTAGGTCCATATTTTAATAAAAAGAATGTATGGACGCAGAATACAAAATGTGTACTTATATACATGTCAGTATAACTCTTTTTCTTTTAATAAATTGCATGAGAAGATTATTAAGAAGAAAGTGATAATGTTATCTTGAGTATTTCTAAAGGGAACGTGCATATGTAAGTGGAGTTATGAGGCGAGGCTTTGGAACATAATTATCCATGAGTTTAATATTATAATCAAATAATAAGAATGTCTAATTTATTTTAAAATTTTAAATCCTTACTAATAATAAATATTATTATATATTTATCATAAGATAAACATTCTATAACATGACATCTCATATTATTATTATGAAGTGACCTCTTCGGCCTATTACCATCTTTTAAGATATCCTTAGAAAAGACATACGCCTCACTTTTGGTTGACATAGGTGGACTTTTCTACCCAGATATAATGTTAGACATGTTGTCTTGCATTATTGGATTTTAAAAAATATTTAGCAGATTTGCAATTATATATTTAAATAAAAATTTTAAATAGCAACATAACTTAATTGAAAGCTTTAATAATACAAATTTATTTTTACAACCATAAAAATAATATCCTTAAAAGAAATTCACTCAATGATTTACATAATTTTCTCAAAATAATTATCCATCGACTCCAACATAAAATCCATCAAATAAATCAAGTGTCATCCAACACTTATTAATATAAATAGGAATAATGTTTAGTTTTAATCATCTGAATTGTTTTACCGAAATCATCTCAAAAATCAATATAATCAATCATAATAAAACTATACATAAACATGAATCCAGAAGAATAGAAAAGGAACTTACTACACTAAATAATAGATCAAAACTTTTGAAACAAAAAATAAAAACTCATACAATATAGTCATGATCAATATCAACTCTTGCACCCGTTTCCACCAACATTTTATTTCGAGAAGGCATTTCCTAGACAAGCAGTGTGCCCCTTGTGTAAGTTTGGTGCAAGAAAAATATATATACTGCAATATAAGAACTTGAAGAATTAAAGAGTTAAAGATCTACATTGTAGGCTAAAAATATGCTTCATTAGGATTAACACTAATTTCTCATAGAGTTCACAATACATTTGAGTTGATTTCATTAAAAGGTCTTGTTGGAAGTGCTGAGCCTTGTTTTTATGAGATAACATTGTGAAAACTCTCTAAGAACAATCATAGATTTATGAAATAAAAAAGTAAAAAAAACATGTTTGAAGAATCAATTTATGTATTGAAGTATGGAACACTTCGGTTAAACTTTGGTTAGAACTTCAACAACAAAGACATGAGGTGTAAACCAAGAAAGAATGAAATTCAACCTTCGAATGACCTTCGGTCACTGGTTTGATAACCAAAAACCTAGAGCTTTGTAAGAAGGCATATAACATTAGCAGTGGCCAAGGAGGAATATAACACCCCAATGGCTAACGCAAAAAAGAGTAAAGGAGGAATATAACACCCCAATTTGGCCCGAAGAATGGGCCGAATCTTGATGTTATAATATGAAAAGTTGTTCATTGAATGAAAGAAGATTTTAACCTTGAAGGAGGCTTAAAACGGATAACTTACGAGAATTTTATACAATACATGCCGACCATACTAACATAGGAAATATCTAAAACTTAAAAAGCTCTTGAATGAGCATTCCGAGCTACAAAAGAAGTAATACCGCTCTTACAACAAAGTGGGTGGCTTCATATGCAATGATCACTTCGATCTACATGAAGACAACACCCACAATGCAGCTAAGAGGTTGAGTTCTTAAAAGATGTGGATATATGATCCGATTCTTATACTTAGTTCCAATGATTTAGATTAGGTATCTAATTACTTGATGTTGATGAATTTCAGTAAACAGTAGTTATTATTACCTGTTGCACATACCCTGCACTAGATAAATTAAAATGCGGAGGCATTATCGCATGCCGGGGCATCGTACCCCAACAGCTTGTCTTCATGTGGAGTCTTTGTGTGGTATGAACTCAAGCTCCTCTAGTCCACGTTTCTCTAACACTCACATAGCTGCAACGGTTTCGTGTACCATAAATTGTTCCTCATTGTGTTTGGGCATTTTGAGGTGCATACACCCTGCAAACGATTCTTAGTCATTTCCCCAAAGTTAAATATCTTGCACAATAGATATAATAATGATAGTATTAAGGCACACATATGCAAACCAACCATGGCATACACTCAATCCAAAATCACACATGGTACATAACTTCAGGGCACATGCCTAATGATACAAACTGAATGCAAAATACAAAAAACATAACACAGAGCCCCTGCCATCAGTATGAGTGGTAGATTCGGATGCCTAACTCAGCCAATGCCATGAGGCCTCACCAACATACATATAGAAAATATCTAAATAATCAAATGAATTCGATTACTAGTTTAAAATAAATAATGATACTTCAAAATTGATAAATTGTTAGTCTATTACCCACGGGAAGGCTTAGAAACTTTAGAAAAAAGCCACACATGGCTATAAGCAAGAACAATTTTCATAAAAAAAGCCAGCATATAGGCTTGCAAAACATACTTACATACATAGTTTACACACTCACATCCTCCATATAACACCCCCCATGATACTCGGATGTGATTAGAATTGTAAAACCCCAACTTCGGGTAAAGGTTTTACTTGCTTATAGTTGTTTGGTTCGGAACAGTCTCGAGTCAGTTTGAGCAAGTTCGAGCTTGACTAATTTTAAGAATATGATTGTGAGGCCTAGATGGACATATGAGCATGTTATGGAGCCTGAGTATATGCCCGATATACATATGATAGTTTTAGTTATTATACTATATATAATGAGTTATTAGTATATATACGAGGTATACATATGACTTTTATGAGTTAACAAGGATTTTAAGCCTAGATTTAGGCCGTTTTAGCATTTAGCATCTGTTTGGGATTTTTTGGGTATTTCATTTGCATGCTGCATAGTAATTTCTGATCACTCGATTGTGCCCCTGTGGGCCCATCTTGATTAAGTTCAAGGTTCTAAGCATATTTAATCTTGTTGCTTCGATTCCCGCCTATGAAGTCAAATTCTAGACTCGATTAAGTTTTGAGGTCGGACAGTCTTGATCCGAGCTTTACGTCTATATATGTATTGTATATACTTATAGATGGGTCCCACTAGATCACGAGTTGTCGGAAGTTCAGATCGTGCCATGTGGCAAGATCGTGCCATTAGACTTTGACTTTACCATATTATTTTCGCAGATCTACGATCTTCCACGATTTCATTGTGTTAATGCCAACGCCACTTCGACTAGCCGCTAGCAAGTCTCCGCCTCACCCCCGGCTACTGGACCAGCACCCCTATTACCGCTTTGCGGCTGACTTTCCATTCATACCACTCACAACCACTAGCCCCACCATAATTGCCGCCAATGAGGGAGTTTGTGGAGCCGGTCTCTGCCACGGCAACCACCGTTTATGCCATTTTTAGGTGCTGGCAAGCTACCTTTGGCTGATCCGACGACCCACACATCTTCATCTTGATGAGATTTCCATTTTGAGACAACCCATGACCACTGTTGCGGCCCCAATCGCCGCCGCCGACAACGCTGCCCCTGGAGGTGTTACCTCCCATTTTCGGACATTTTTTGGCAACCAGAGGTAGGACTCCATCGATCGCCATCGCCATCACATTCCCCTTCCTCCCCTTTGTCGATCGCGACCGACGGCGACCCCAGCCACACCGCCATCTGTAAAGACACGGAAAATAATAATAATAATAATAATAACATTCAACGTGGTGGGATCGAACGTGGGGAAATTTAATTTTTTTCATTTAAAATAATTGTCGTTATGTGGTTAAGTATGATTGACCCATTTAACCAGTTAAGTAAACCATCCCAATTAACCGTTTAAACCAGTTAAGTGAAATGTATTTGGCTATCCAATTTCCCACTTAAAGGAATAACGGTGAAGGGGTGCTTCCATTTACCCTAGCCGTATTTTATGTCATTATAAAAAGGGGGTAAAAGGAGGGGGGGGGGGGGGGGGGGGG
>JAVDBV010000714.1:0-19155 GCA_032619315.1 Piper longum
GGGGGGGGGGCCCCATGTCTGGCAAGCAGGCGGGTCTGGGGCGGGTTCGTGTGTCTGTAAAATCTGGATCGCTGGATTAAAATCCAACATACCAAATTGGGTGTCGTATGGTGCGATGCCAACCGTGGGCAGCACACTATAGTATTTCTATATATATATATATATTAAAAATCAAAATTTAAAGTAAAATTAAATAATTTTTTGGTTTGGGTCTTCGTAGAGATCAGGTTCATTATAGCCCGAACCTAAAGCCCATGTGAATCGGATACTAATAAAGACCTGAGCCTCAAAGCATGAACATGATATAGTTGGATCCAAACTTAATATTTTCTGGTTAGGCATACCATTTACCTTGACCCGGGGGCAAGCTTACTATTGACAGTAGCCAATTTAAACATTGACCAAGAAATATCTTTTCTCTTTCTTACCTGGTAATTTTAAATATGGTAAAATTTATAGTTGATAGTGAATATATTTAGTTTAATCACGTTAAATTAGATCTTAAAATTACAAATAAAGTATTTTTAATAAATATTGAAAATATATTTCATCATCAATATTTCTTAAATATAGATTAAAATATTATAATTTTTTTTTAAAAAAATAGATTTGATAAAAATTTTAAATTGAAAATCTAATGTATATTAAAATAGTACAAAAATTTAAACTGCACTAAATTTTAAAATAGTATAATTTGGTGATACGATCAAATATTTAAAATGAGGACCCAGGTCAAAAACAAAAGCATAAACGTCTCTTTTACCTCACATTGGCACGATTTGGGCTTATCATGCTTACGGATGATGAATGGGCCTTGGCCCATTCATTATCCAGGCCAGGCGAGGCCTGATAAAAGGAAGGTTTATCCCGGCCTGGCCTGTGGCCCATTCAACAATGAGCTAGACAATACGAAGAACAATAATCTGAAACGCAAAAAAAAAAAAAAAAAAGAAATTTAATAGATCTGAAAGTTTACTCTTAGAAAATAATAATAAAAATAATAACCTGAAAGTGAACTTAAATTTCAAAAATGAAAAAAAACTAAAATTTTGAAAATAGAGCTAAAATTAATTACATATTCATTATAAAAATATAATAATCTTAATAATAGTACAAAATCTTTTAAAACTAGTAAAAAAAGTGAAAATATATAAAAAAAATTCTACAAATACTAATAAAATTATAAAAGTATACATTAGATGAGGGATCAATGGCTATCAAATTACATCGGGCCACAACAAGGTGGGCCTACACATGGTAAAGTCTGTGGTCAAATGATGATGAATTTTTTCCTATACCGTTATTAAGTATTTTAAGGGATTTGTTTCATTAATTTATTGGTATAAAAAGATGTGAAATTATGAAGTTTGATTTAATTATTACTTTTAAAAATTTATTATAATGTAAATATGAATTGATTATTTTATAAAATCTTTGCAAAAAAATTTCTTTTTTTTTGCTGTGGAGAAATTCTTAGACCACTGGAGAAATTCTTATCTGCATTTTGTCGTAAAACACTTTTAACATGAATATAACTTTTTAACAGAATACAAATACTTTTACCACCAATTATAATTTATAATGTATTTAAAGTTTTTTATTTTATTTTATTTTCATGCTAATCAAACAAATCCCAAATAAAAAAATTATATCATAGTTTCACCAATTATCAGACTAAAAACTAATTACCAGAAAAAAACTAATTACTTAATTAGCACCAAAAGATTATCTTTGTATTTAGGGTACTTGGAGCACAATCTAAAAACCGTAACAACCAACACCGTGACAAATGTGGGCTCTATAAATTAACACAAATCGGGATTACCCTAAGTAATCATCATTATTGCTAATTAAAAAAACAAGCAGGAACAAGTCGGCCCAATATTTCTTTCTTCTTCCCCACGTCTAAAACCCTCCCTTCCGTCTCTTCGACGTCGTCCGCCTCCTCCACCGCCGCCGACATGTCGCCTGCCGCCGCCGATGCCGCCGTCTCCGGCTACACCGCCCGCCCCTACAACCCATTCCGAGACCTCGAAGATCTCAACCGCGCCCCGTCCCGCCCCGACAACCTCCTCTACGGCCCCGCCGGGTCCCTCTACTACATACCCACCTCCCCCCAACTCCTCTTCCCCGAGCAAGCCCTCCACCGCCGCCGAAACTGGGGCGAGAACCTCGTCTTCTGCACCGGCGTCTCCTATCTCTCCGGCACCGCTGCCGGCGCCGCCCGCGGGGCCTTCTCCGGCCTCCGCGCTGCCGAGTCGGGTGAGTCGTTGAAGCTCCGTGTCAACCGCGTCCTCAACGGATCGGTGAAGGCGGGCACGAGGGCCGGCAACGCGCTCGGGATTCTGGGCATGATCTACGCCGTGTCGGAGACGGTGGCGCGGGGCGTGGTCGGGGATGGTGAGGAGGTGAAGAGCAGCTTGGTCGCCGGGGCGGCCGCCGGCGCCATCTACCGCTCGCCGTGGGGGATGAGGTCGGCGGTGGTTGCCGGTGCCGCCGGGCTGGTGGTCTCTGGGCTGTTCGTTGCCGGGAAGAATCTGGTCGGCAGATTTGTACCCATGGAGGAAAACATGGCTTTTCACTCTTGAAGGTTGAATCTTGTTTTTTTATCTGGTTAAGCAAGAGCAATGATTTTGTCGGTTTTGTTTTGTTTTTTGTTTTTTTAACATATTCGACGACTTGGCATTGCGGTGAATCTGGCATCAATTTATGCTTTGTTGGGTTGTAGTAATTCGATGCCAAAAGCTTAGTTTGCGGCTCCAATATTTCATTGGTGGTTCTAACAAGTTGCCTAGTGGTTCTAATTCTACGAAGTTTTTAATTGGGGGCATAAACTAGTTTGAGAGGGATATTTTTGAATTTGGTTTAATTTTTAATAAATATATATTTGAACATATTTGAGTGCTCCACGAATTTAAATGTATTATAAAGAGTTGAATTTGTTTAAAATTTATAATGTTTGGGTTTGGGTTGTGTTTGGGTCGAGTTTGAGCTTAGTGAATATTTGTGTTTAGTTTATGTTTGATTTATATATGATTAATTTTTTTAATATTATATAAATTTAATATGATATTAATAATATTGACGAGTCGAGCTAATTATTTTTTCGAGTTTGAATACATAAAGTTCGAATTTTGAGTCAAATCTAACTAAAAACTCTTTAGTTCAAACTTTGTTTATCGATCAATGAGTTATTTATTTTGACTCAAGTATTTTTTTAACATAAAATTAATGAACACGAGTTTAAGCTGAATTGAGTCGAACTTAAAAATCTTGCGGGTTAGCTTTATTTATTTATATCCTTATTTTTAACCAAGAGATTGTTTAAACAAAGTTTCGTTGGCATGTATTGAATTTCATTTGTTATGGTACTAAAATTGAGCATCATGAGATTGAGCAATAAATCTTTTGCTAAACGAAAAAAAAACAAATAATACAAACACCTGTCAATCACCAAGAAAATAAAAGTATTCCAACAAGAAAATTGATATATATGTGTATATATATATATATATATATATATATATATATATATAATCTTTAGGATAATTAGAAACACCTGTGGCGAAATTGTTGACCCATAACAAATTTGAAATCTCTGTAGGAGAAGACTGGGGTGAAGTTGAAGAAGTGGAAGATCTTTTGGGTGGAGGTGGTGTGATGGGTTGAGTAGCCTGAAGTTGCGCTGGTCTGAGGTGGGCAACGTAGAAGAGGGGCAATCGGTTTAAGAATTTAGATTCTTCCCTAAATGATTTAGAGAGAACTCTGTAAACTCTAGACCTAATTTCTAATCCCTCAATTTTCATGTTAACGTCGCATAAGAACAAATTTTATTTTTAATTCAAATATCAAAATTATCTAATCTCAAAGAGTAAATAAAGACCACCAAAAAATGAAGATAGAATAAA
The DNA here is from genome assembly GCA_032619315.1 of Piper longum. Taxonomy (NCBI): domain Eukaryota; kingdom Viridiplantae; phylum Streptophyta; class Magnoliopsida; order Piperales; family Piperaceae; genus Piper; species Piper longum. Next base: position 3,909 of record JAVDBV010000714.1, read on the forward strand.
TCATTTTTTCAGAAAAATTCAAGAACAAATAATGGAAGAAATCTTGTTGCAATGAAATTATTATAAAGAGTTCAAACTTAATTTAGTTCGAAATATTAAACTAGGGGGAAAACTAAAAAATAAAGATTAAATAAATCAAATTTTGATAAAAAATGTAGAATTATATAAAGTTATCGAAACTTAACTTTGTTTGAAAGAATTACACGATGGGAAGCAGAAATAATTTACTTCCATTGATATTGCAATCAATTCACGGTTCAATCCTGCATTGGAATTTTCTTTGAAATAATTATGTGCTTCAAAGTCGCCAATTATATGTCTGAGTTCCTAATTTTGGGGGGATTACTGGAAAGGTTTTTGCTGTGAAGACGATTGTTTTCAATCTACTTTTTATTATTAAAGTAGATTGACAACATAAACAATACTTCCTTATAAATGTAATGTGAATGATATAACATTTTTAATGAGTTTATGTTGTTAATCTAATATAAATCTTTTTCTTTCTTTATTTTTTAGGCTTATGAGTTTATGAATCATATTGGCAAGGATGCGAGGAATAGATTGGGCTTGTAGTGTTATTTGCGCCGGGTTGTGAACCGGGTAAATATTATGTGAATATGATTCGAACTTAAAAATTTAATCTCACAATCTCGTTCACACAGACAGATACAAATAAGATTGCTAATTTCACTAACCCCTCTAAAATGTCTGCAATGTGATTCAACAACTCAAAAACCTCAAAACTCACAAATTTTTCAAGGTATACCAAATTCGAAAAAATTTCAACTCAGCTCCACTCGTAAATACTATTAAGATTATATTAAACTTATATAGTATTTAAAAAAATTTTAATCCTTTATAAGTTAAGCACATAAACATTCGCTAGACTCAAATTCGATTCGAACCAAGCCCAAACACCATAAATTTTGAACAAATTCGACTCAGTTTGTTTACATTAAAGTTCGGCTCAGCTCGTTTTATCTTAAGTCAAACTCAAACTTACCCCTCCTCGGATGGCCATAAGTCATAACCAAGAAGAACCCACTAAAGATTTTGTCAAGGGTGATTGCCCTAATACAGTGTATTGTACACAGTTCCCATATGATGGCGCCTTGAATATGTACCCAATATTGAATAACAAAAAATAGTTTTTAATCATAGTTGCTATGCTATAGCAGACCATTTAGCCAAGAAATTCAACTCTACGCATCCAAATTCTGTCATGATATAGCCAATTACTTAGAGTTTATATTCTGTACGGCGCATATGAGCATCACTAAATGCGCTTGGTATCGATTTTTTACACTGGCTAGACCTCTTAGCAATCACTGCTCGAACTATTATCATTGAATAGATAGATCACAGATATCCAGGAATTTCTCCAGCTTGAGGGGCAAGTTCATTCCTTCCAAACCTTTCTTCATCATAGAATGATGCATGAACCACTCGCCCACCAAAAAATCTTCCCTCTAAGTCCAGCAACGCTTTGGTCGTTTCTTCTGATCTTTCAAATTGAATAAAGATTCTCACAGCTTCATCAGCAGGAAAATCTTCTTCTGTGATTTCAAATACCAGAACCCGTGTTACAGTCCCATATTTTGCACATTCTGATGCAACTTCATCTTCAAGTTCATCATCGACCTCTCCAGGCCCCACCTAAATAACAAAACATTAATAAAGCATTTGCGGAGAAAACAATTTTAACATGCTATGAAAGGACCATACACTTTCAAGCCAAAAAGTAAGCAATCGCTTAGACAAAAAACTACACAAAGACCTAGCATTATGATTGCATAACTCCTCAGCTAGCTTCAAAAGGTCAATTTTAAACAATTTGATAACTTGTTGTCATTATAAAGGCCAAGTTCAGTGAAATACATAATATTCCTGCAATCCATTAAGGGAACATGTACTTCTCTATTTAAATTTATTGGCCTCAAAGATCTATCTCGTCTTTAGTCACCAATGAACTTTTATATATTTAAAGGAATACACTTGCATAAAATAATGTTTTCATTTATAGCTGAGAGAGTAAAAAGGTAAAAAAAAAGGCAGATATCATCAAACACAGCCACGGCAAGATAAACAAAACTGTCACAGTAAATAATAATTTAAGCACATGCAATCAAAACAAGCTTGACAATGACTCATTGTAATCATATATTACTTAAACAATAATTTAAAGAGAAAAAAGACATGGACACTACTCACAGTATTACCTCAGTTAATATTGACATTTTCGCTTGATTCAAAGAAATCCTACATAAAATAGCAACAACCAAAAAAAAATCCCAATATTTATGAAATCCAAAAGAATTCATTCAAGGATGTTTGCATGAGTGCAGAGACAACACAAACACCTCAGCCATCTATGTAATTAAATTAAGGACAGAAACATCAAGGAAAGAAAAATCATAAATTGATCATAACATTGTATGTGAAATAGGGTTATGCTTAGTTAACAATGGAAAAATTCGAGCTGTATAACATGGTCACACCAATACGAAGGAAATAAACAAAATATATTAGGGAAAAGATAGTTCTGCATGTTTTGCTCTCCTTAGCAACAAAATAAACCAATAATTCAGCCATTTCAACACAGCCAGGAATGATAACTTTGGCTAAACCTTGAACATGTCATTCAAAATTTTCGCACATACCAACCGAATACATGGATAAAATGGAAAAGATAAAAAAACCCCAAAACATATAACCTTGGACACTTAAAATAAACTACTGGGACCACTCATACACATGGTGAATAAAGGGTAATTGTGCATTTCAACCTGAGACGGCAGTTAAAAAAAATTTCCTTAGAACTCTTATCATTCTAATTACAGAAACAATATTTCCTTTTTTTTTTGGCAAGCATATCTCTATATTCATTTAGAAATGATCAAGTAACTTTTTGTATGAACTTAGCTAGAACATATGGAACATTTAAATCTTGATGCTAAAAGCAAAATGACAACCTAATTTTAAAGAATGAAATAATCTTTTATTCTGATACACACGTCCAACACATATCTCGAGAAATGAGACTCCTGTATGAAATTCTGTAAATAGATTCTATCCTTTCAATACATACTTCAATGTTCAACAAAATTCAAAAGTTTTAGTCATGGTCACCATCATTTAGATAAAGGTATCTATATGCATTAGGACTTAAAAGCTAAGCATGCCTTGTAATAGCATAGCAACTTGAGGAGGCTGAAAGACTCATTGTAGGTCAGCATGATAAAAATTGAAATTGAACAAACAGGATATGAGGTACAATATTAATCCATCTGGTTGTTTTGCATTGATTAATACACACCCAGGGTAATGAGCTCAACAGAAATGCCAACTAACATGTAAAGGTTCTCACCCCATTACTTAAACACTTCCCACAAAGCCCCGTATGACAAGTTCAAAGGATTGCCATCAATGAATTCTTAAACTGCATTAGGATAATTTGTTCCCAAATAACTATCTAGCTCGAAGAAAGTAAACAATTTAAGCCACTCAAAAGACCTCGAATAGACAGAGAAAGTGCTTTCCATTTAGTATGAAAATAACATTTAAACATTGCAAAAAAAAAAAGTTTCAGGTTTTGCACAACCCAAAAATGTTAACTGAAGTTACCAGTCAAGTAAATTATATGAAGAAAATAATAGGCAGGGAAAAGTTAATTCAGTGTGAATGCTTCTCCCCTTCACCTATAAAACATACACATATTTCACGCCATTAATGCACAACGGGAACGATAATTCCACTGAAAACATTAACAGGTCTTTCAAAATTTTAAAATGTATCAACTGGGAGGGGGGGAAAAGGAGAAATGAGAGAGACAAAACCATCATAACAGTTATTTTGAAACACTTACAATCGACTACTCAAATCAAACATACACATAATAAGTATGGTGCAATCTGCATTTCAAATAGAAACTCTCCATGCTCAATAATAGAAAAGTAAAAAATTAATCTGATTTGGACCAAGTACATACTCTAATATGCATAATCAACATTGCATTACCCAAGCAATCTAGGAATTCATCCCTTCAACCCAGCAAAACCAAGATCATCATAAGATTTGCAGGGGATCTAAGTAACAATATTGAACATATTGCAAGAAGCACTTGAAATTCTTTACATTTACTATTCTCACATTTACTATTCTCTAATAAAGATAAAAACACACGCACATAACAAGGATTTTCAACAATAATGATTATAATGACATGTATCAAGTAGTAAGTACGCGATTCAAAACTTTGGCGCGTATTATTTGTATTAACTATTCACTACTTACTAAATGTGAAAACACATACACGGAATAAGGGCTTTTGACAATTGTAATCATGACGACTGCCCCAAGTAAGTTCGCAATTCAAAACTTTGGCATATATTCAAACTACTAAAGATAAAACACATACACTGAATAAGGACCACCTTCAATTACATCCCTCAAGTAAAAGTTTGCAATTCAAAACTTTATACCAAAAATTACACATACCATGTTGCGAAGTAGAAGAACACGAGTGGGCGTAGTATTGAAGTTGACACTTTTGATCTTCTTCTCACTCTTAGATTCACTGGCATTCACAATAACTCCTGCTCTCTTATCCGTCTTCTTCGCCATCAACGGAGTAGTGATCCCCTGCTCCTGCTTCCCCAGACCCTGCCCTTCCTTCCACCCCATCTTCGCCATCATCCTCTGCGCCGCCGTCATCTGCCCCCCGGCCCCAACCCCCAATCCCGCAGAACCCGACTTACCAATGCTAAATCCGTCTCCGGGAGGAGACGGAGATCGAGGCCCTGCACCTGCATTGCTTATGGCCGCCCTCCGCTTCCAAGCTTCCTCACCCGAAATGTTTAAATCCCTCTCCTTCTCCCTCTCCGCCGCCTCCCGCTCCCGCCTCTCCCTCTCCTCCTCCTCCTCCTGCCGCCGCCTCTCCACCTCCCTCTTCATCTCCGCCTCCGCCGCCCTGCGCCGCTTCTCCCTCCGATACTCCTCGTAGTCATTCGGCCGCACCGGGTCGTACTCCTCCACCACATTCGACGTCACCGCCACCAGCGCCGGCTGCTCCGGTAGCGAGCGGCTCCTTGCGCCGCTATCATCGCGCACCGCCGGCGTTGCCGCCGGTTTCGGGGCGGCGGGCTTCGGCTTCTGCGACTGCTGCGAGCGCAAGACCGACGGCGGCGGGGCGAAGACGGAGGGCTTGCGCAGGGCCGGCGGCGCCATTTTGGCGCTGCTCGACCACACTGTGGGGTTGGTGCTGCGCTCCTCCTCCGCCGAGGAGGGCGGTGGGAGGTCGCCGTACAAACCCCCGAGCATTCTTCGATTGATGTGGCGGTCGAAGATTGTTCGGAGGAATCGAATCGACGAAGGGGTTTTACCGATTTATTTGCTTGCTACCCGATTTCTTCATGGTTGGTGTTGCTCGATGTTCGGTCGGCGAGAGGAAGGGTTCCGAGGGAGGAGGTAGGGTTATGGTTACGGGTCGGGTGCGTGGGGAAGGAGGGGGTTCGGGTTGCTCTTGCCGGCCAAACTTGTAATAAAACCGAATTCCATTACATAATAACTTTAATTTTTTATTTTGTCAAAAAAAAAACTCTGTAATTTTTTAATTTTTTAAAAAAACTTATTAAATATGAAAATACGATGGTAATATTTTTTAATTATTAGAATTCTAAAAAAATTATTAATAATATTTAGTAGGTGCTAATTTGTTGTCAGCCGATCAGATCTCACAAATAAATTTAATACAAACCAAGCTTGATTATTTAGAACTAGATTCAACTAATTATTATTTCCCCCAATATTCAACTCACACTTTTTACACCTCAATTTTCTATATCACATGACCTAAGAAACTGTAATATTATAAACCTAAAATAATATTTGGATAATAACGTAACCTAATGCTCACAAAAATATTCAAAATGTCCCAGCGTGTAAAAAACATTAACAAAATGACACAAGCCAGATTCAAATAAATGACAAGCATCTTGGTTAGAAATTAAAATAAATAAAAAGCGCATCCCCCCAAACTTTGAACATCACGCATCGGACTATTAACACGTAAAAGAATCATATATTTCGTCCCTCTAACCTGCACATGCTGCATAATTTTGGTAATTGCATTCTTTTAACATCCTCCGTTTGAAGAAAGAGCCAGTTAATTTTTTTTGCCGATGCAATTTATATGTTCGTCATTGTAACATTCATTGCCTTGGCATAATTTGGATAAACTATCTTTACCAAAGAAATACACTGTCTAATCTGCAGTTAAATACATGATTAGATCTCATGGAGTCGAAAGTATACTAATCAATCAATGGCTATAATCTTGTTACATGAACTTTTGCATAATTAATAAAATAACTAAACACAACTAAATTACAAAATTTGGATGGCATCAAAATACAAAAGCTTCATCTTGCAATTTATATATTTGTCATTGTGACATTGCCTTGGAATAATCTGGCTAAACTATTCTTACCAAAGAAATACTCTGTCTAATCTGCAGTTAAATACACGATTAGATCTCATGGAGTCCAAAAGTATAATAATCAATCAACGGCTATAATCTTGTTACATGAACTTTTGCATAATTAATAAAATAACTCGGCATAACTAAATTACAAAATTTGGATGGCATCAAAATAAAAACGCTTCATCTTCACCTTCATCGCCACTGGTTGGATTGTTTTGCAACTCGATTACTGTTGAATCGCTAATGCCAAGAAGATACTGAAGGCGTGACAACTTCTCTGGTGGGGGGTTACCTTTCGCGTAGACAGCATATAAACTTATGAGTTCTTCAGGTAATTGCCATGATAAGGTCCGAGATGGCACGGCTTTATCGCATGCCAACAAATCATTTAAACTTGAAATCTGCAATTTCCAAGGACCTTGATCTAATATGCAATTCTAAACTTAACCGGTAAGGAAAATGATGAAAATAACAAAACAAAATTAAATAAAATAGAATATCCTCCCTTATCATTATATAAACAACTGATGATGATGGCAATGGTGACCAGCACAAAAAAATACCAGTACAAAAAAACAAAAAGGAGAAGCAAACGATAAACTTGCTAATGTGCTCAGTTTAAAAGGAAAACAACAATCTACCAGCGATGATATTAAACTTAGCTCAGTATCTTTTAGAGGTATATACACAAATAGGCGTACTTACAGCTTCTTTCGGTTTTCTTTGACGCAATTGAGCAACAGCTTGTACTAAGGATTCAGACAATCTATTACTTGCCATATCATGAACTACTCGTTTTGCTTTCTCGGGATTTATTTTCAAGTCTGCAGGAATATTTTTATAGATTTCCTCCTGATCAAAATCTCCAGTACCTGACGAAAATACATCTTTCACGGTTCTCTTGTACAAATTCTCCCTCAAACTTTCTGATACCATGCTGTCCAAATCAATTACACCTGCTTCTTTCAAATCCCTGATCTGTTTTATGTCAATTTCTCCCCTACTAACAGCTGTTTCAACAGCAGCAGCCATCTTCGTTGTGGTTATACTCTTAATAACTTGCTGCGCTGCTTCAGGAGGAAGGCCCACCTGCTTTTGAACTTCATTAAGCTGATCAATCTGCGCCTTGGTTATTTTTCCATCGGCTAAAATCACCTGAGCCTGCTGTCTGAAGGCCTGCTCAGCTAAGTTTCGGTGGACAGCCACTATCTCTTTCCCTGACATACCCAATAAAACACCCAGCTGATTAAGAACTAAATACTCTGAGTTGTCTTTCTTGGTGGTAATTTGTGCCCCAAATGGAACAACTGTAACTTCGCCCTGCAGACAATAAACCAAGTATGTTCGGTAGAGATCAGCACGCTCTTGCTCAGAAAGATCATCTTTGAGGTTGATTTCTGTCTGACCAGGCTTGCCCAGTTTAGCTTCAAGCTCCTTGGTAGGTCTTGTCTTTCTTAGTGTTTGTAATGACTCCCACTCGTCATCTACGTCCTCCAACTTGGCATTTCCTGGCTCTTTAACAACTGATTCACTAGTAGATTCTCCTTTTATGTCAGCCACTAGTTCAGAAACTACCAATGTATTGAATGCTATCATCTTTTTCAATTCTTTCGCAGCCTCAGTTCTGCTGCCGGATGATTTAGACCTTTGAATGTAGTTTCTGAACATCTTCCGCACCTGCACAAAGAAACAAGACAACCCACATAAAACTGCAAATTTTTTAACAGTATTAGCAACATATATTATAACCAATATAGCTCAACGAATTGCTAAAGAACATTTTTGAATAAGAGATGATCCCAAATCCTCCATGAGGCTTGCAAAGTCAATGCCAATTTATAAGAGAGAACCAGATCAGCTGTTAGCTGCAATAAGTTGACAAGTTCTCGATATCAATTATGCAAAGATACTTACTGCTCTGCCCGCAATATCCAAAGCTACATCCTGACTTAAGCGCAGGCCTTTTGATGCCTTTCTTACGGAAGCTCTAACATCAGCATCATACCCATCAACACCAGCAGCAATGGCATCACTCACAACCTGCCATTGTTAACTTACAAGTACACCATCAACAAATAAACCAAAATATGACAACCCTGGCTAAATACATCTCATTAATTGAAACCTAAAACAAATGCATGCAACTGGTTTGAGCAAAGTGCACACAACAAATGACACAACATTGAAAGATTTTTTAAAAAAAAGTACGCTAAAAGAGGCAGCTAACCTTTTCAAATATACGCCCACAAATATCTACTTTTGCCTTATCAACAGTTTCCTGAGGAATACAAAGCATTACACGCAATCGCAACAATACAGCTGCATCCTCATCGCTCAACTTGCCATCAGCAACTGACTGTTGCAGCTTCTGATAATAAATTTCTGGAAACAAAAAGGGCATTTACAACATCAATCATGCAGTGGTTCAAGAATTAGTTTTGGTCACTTACAGTTGCGACTATGATTCATTTTATACAGTAGAAGTATGCAAGATAACATATAAGAAAGAAAGTCCAACAAATCACGTACCTTCATGAATTTCCTTTGCCTTCTCAGGGTCAAAATAAAGCTCATCACAAAGGTTTTGAAGGAAAGATGCTTTACTCGGTGCAGCATCAAGGTCACCACTGGAAACAGCCTGTGAAAGGCGCCTGCGGTACACTCTTGTGGTAACATCTAGTATAATGGCTTCACTCTCTCGTTTGCCCAATCCAAAGATGTTCTTCAAATTGTTTAAAGCCACAAGCTACACACGTATGAAAGAAAAAAATTATTTTAATTGAAAAAACAAAATGACTTGAGGGCATACAGACAGACCATAATTTAAGCAGAATGACACTGTTTATGCTTGGAAATGAAACTGCCCAGGAGAACATAAGGACTCAGAATGCACCTTGCTGTCATCTATTCGTCCACTAGAAAAGGCTTCTGTCACATACGCTCGGTAAAGAACTTTTAGATCATCAACTTTTCGGTCACTGTCAAACTCACCACCTACAACAGCATTTACCACATCAAGCAATGCCTCCATTACAGATGGCACAGCAAAGGAATTTGAAGGAAGAGTATCCACCTACCTATCAAGGATATTGGTCCTAAACCTGGAGCAAAACGGCTAGATTCAGGATGGTTACTAAGAGCAATAAGTGAATCATTAAAAGCTAGGATCTTTTCAAGCTTTTCAGTAATGTCTGGAGATCCCCTGTAAAGCATGCACAGATTCATAAGCCAAAAGAAAAAGACTGAAACTTGACGCTTGCAGTCTGAAAACATTAAATAACATCATCAAAATACCAAACCAGTCCAATATTTTTTTATCTCCAAAGAGATTAATCTCAACGGTGACGGGAAACAAACAGTGGAGTAATTATAGAGGAAAGAAACAAAACTGGGCAAAGAAAATTATACGAAATTATGAATTAAACAGAAACAACAAGATAACCAGACAACACACTTATCTGTTATTCCTCATGCACATCAAACTATACCTATTTACTTCTCAAGGGGAGGAAGGGAGGGAAGGAGGGAGACTGAATGTTGAAGGATATTATTCCACCAATAAACACAATAATCAGGGGAAGAAACAGTGAAAATGTCTTACGCTATTCTCATCCGAGATTTCAAAGCTTCAAGAGCAGAAGAAATGGTCTGTTCCACCAATTTCCTAGCTTTTTCTCTAAGCATATCTGCTGCAACCTAAAAATTTAGTGGCAGAAAAAAAAAATTTATCAATCAATTATAGAACTCTAAAAATATAAATAAAAGAAGACAGTACCTCATCTGAAAGCCTGTATGATAGCTGTGCTTGTTTTAGATCAATTAGCTGGTCTTCATTGATACCTAAAAATACAATTATTCATCAAAATATTGTACAGAATAACCAATCAAGAATAATAAATCAAAAAATTAAGACACAGTCTACATTTAAACTCAATAACAGACCTAAGCTTAAAGTTAAAACAGGTAGTAAAAAAATAGACACAACTAAAGTAATATTCCCAATTAGCTCTTTCAATTAAATAATAATACCACTGAAAAATAAGTATTCCCTGCAAATAATACAACAGATCTGACTGATTAACAAAGGCCAGAAAAATTACCATAATCAACTGAGTTCAACTTTATAGCATACAGCCTTTGGGCATTGTCCCGGATGGCAACTTCCACCTAGAAGATCATTCCAAATTTCAGTGGACCATAAAACAGAAGCAAAAAGTGGTAGCAAAATTAATGTAAAACATAAACAAATCATTGAAACTATCAAGGTTTTCTAGACAGTGACCAAATGAGCAGTGGATGGGGGATGTCTCTTACCTGGGCATCAGTAACCTTAAAAACTCTTTTCCAAGGCAATAGGAATGTTGAAGCATTTCCAAAGACAATATTCGAAACATACACGAGTTTCTGAAATGCCTGCTCTGAAACCTCACTAATAATGGTCAAATTAAGATACTTTTTAAATCTCAAAAAAAATTATAACATATAACAAAACTTACCCGCCGCTGTTCAATATCTGCATCGTGGTCCCCAGATTCAAGTCTTTCCCTAAATATCCTTCTACCAATCTTCAAGCAATAAAGAACAATAACTAAGTAGTACACAACCAAAAATGTAGAAACTTGAGCTCAATAAACAACTGATAGATAAATGTGTAAAAAGAGATTAATTAAAAACCAAATAAATCCAGAAAGAAAATTTTCATCGTAAACAGGTGAATGAACTCTGAAAATCATGGGTGTCACACAGATAAAAAGGGCCCATAAAAATAGTAAAATACTATTAATTAAACGTAGCAGATCGTCCTTCAGAAGGAGCTTAGTATGAAAGAATTAAGAAAGATCCAGAAAAGTTATCAGAAAATAGATGTTTGGATTATAAAAATCATAGGAAGACCTAAAAAAATTCGGATACTGGTATATTCTGATGTCAATTATATAACGGATAACGAAACCTTTGGCCTTTATACAAACACCAACCACTAATACACAGATACTGAACAAAATCTGTACAAGTCTACCTCCATATGAACGGTAGCTGCATCTGGATCATCTATACCAAGTGCATTTTTGAACTGTAAGATCAAATCTACTTCATTCCCTTTGAGATTTTCACCTCCAGGAGGCAGGACAGATGACACAAATCTATAGGATTAACTAAAAATAATTAGATAACATGTGACTATACCACATGCAGCAACCACCAGAAGAATAAAAAAAGAAGTACAAAAGAGTTTCTTCTCAAAGATCATAAGTTATGAGAAAAACATATCATACTGCAAAAGACAAAAAGGTCGATCATTCTTAATTTCAGTTGTTTAACAAAAATAGCACCATTTTATGTCAGTCAGGTAAATTCCTAAAAACTTAACCAACATCAGAATTTAAAGAAAAAAAAAACAGAAAAAATAGCCATTATCACCATAACTTGGTTCTTATAATGAGATACAAGTTACTAATAATGGGTAATATAAAGGGGGCTCTAAAGTTACAGGCACAAAATATTTAGGTCAGTTATAATTGTGATAACCTATTGTTACAAGTAATTCAGATTGTTCAAATTTGAGACACCTTGAAAAACTATATAGAAAGGGCAAAAAAAAAAAGCCAAAATGATAAAGTTTTACAAGTAAGCCCTTATTCTAGGCATTGCTTTCTATCCCACTATGGCTATAGGTGAAACTGTAACATTCAATTCCAAATATTATTTATGAAAGTTCAAATCTTGGTTTCTCCTCGGCCTTAGGAATCATCTTGATTAGTTATATCTGCTAGCTCCATCCATTTGGATAGGCAATAGAACTTTTTGAGAATGCTTTGCCCACATCTCAATGCTTATTCATCACTGAGGTATATAACTAGCTTCCTGTTGAAGCGAATTTTCATCAAGGTTTTTACTTCAAGAAGCACCTTCTTTATGATAAAACTTCCTTTTCAAATGCTTCTTGGGTATGAATGTCTCTCCTTTTCCTTTTGGATTTTCCTTTCAGTTTCTGATTTTCATGAATATGTTCTCCTTGGGTTGTTAGAACATACTTAAACAGTACAAGGAAGAACTTGATACAAAAAAAGTGAGATTAGGATTCTCCCAAAAGGTTCACAAGTTATTGGTGCAAAGAAAACCACAAGGGTTTAGAGTCATAATAGCAAAGATCATTAAATCATTCAATTGTTCTACACGAGAGTCAAGGACTTGAAAAAAGGGAAATCCTAGATGTATTGATGATTCTTATCTATGCCCTTCCTCATTAGCAGTAGAGATTCTCAATGTTTTTTCTATCAATTCTTCTTCAATTTCCATTAATTTTAGACTAAAATGAAACTAACTGGGAGTGATCCTAGATCCTATGACATGTGAGAAACTGTGAATGCTCCTTCTCCCATAAAAATAAGATATCAGCCTCAACCATCCAACATGTTTGGAGATTTGGTCTAATTGGTGCTCTATATACATTCTAGAGGACCATTGACTTCTACTTGAATAGATGTATCAAGAGCTTTGTGTCAAATATATAGAATGCTACTTCAGAAAGAAATAAAAAATGATACAAATAGCTTAAGATAAATTGACGTACACATATTTTAGTTGTAAGGAAGACAAATTCAAGTTTAAAAACATCCAACATAAAAAATAACCAAAATCTTTCAAACAATAAACCCATCACTTATAATCATGTCACTTTCAAACTACCTAGTCTAATCTGAAAAAATGTATTAAAAAACAAAGAACATAACCACCAACCAAGGACATTGTATATGCCTAAGGTACAAGTTTTCTTTTCCAATTAACACTTTAAATAACACAGGGGTTCTTAATGAACTAATATTGCAAAGCCAAGTTTAGAGCAAGCATTCCAAGAAACATATTTGACAACAAAAAATCAGTAGGATCATACCTGCTGTATAAATCACAGAGCTCAGCTTTAAAGGCTTCATTATCTTTGCTGAGGCCACAACTGCAAGAAGTAAAGCCGTATCCTTATGGTAAATCACAATGTGCTAATAAATGTAATCTCAAAGTATAAACAAATAGCATAATAATATAAACAAGCAATAGCTCAACCGCCCTCCAAAATTTTTTTCAAAAAATTGAATCCACTGTTGTGAATACCATCAGCTAAAGCATGAAATAACTTAATTTTTGTAAAAAAAATAATGATTTCAATTTGATAGATAAAGACAGTACATTTGTGCAAAACATGAATGGTTAAAGAATTTAAAACAAATCAATAAAAAAAATCCCCTTTTAATCTTTAAAAAACAATAATAAAAAGACCAAATCAAGTAATAGAAGTCTCATGAAAAACTTCCATAATAATATGACACACTCGATTGCAAAATTATAAGCAGTTGACATCATGATGAACGAACACATATATGTTCAAGATCGACTCATGTGGGGGCACTTCTTGTTAAAATCAGCAATCAAAATAATTATCACCAACATTACCGTACGCCGATTTCTACATAAAGTAATGCCATAACATAATCCATACTGGCTTCTTAGACATATAAGAATTTTACAGTTATAAAGTGCACCTTCAAGCTCTTCTCACCATCCCAAACCAGACCTGCAAGCTATTCCCTCACTTTCTCCTCCAGTGAAAAGATAACTCTTTTACCATCATGCCCATCAGATTAAAAAATTGGTCGCTCATCACATACAATACTAGTCCACTTTATTTTTCTTTTTCTTTCCATCTAGCTCAAATGGTACTAATTCATCAGATATAAAATCAAACTCAGATTAAAAACCGATGTCAGATCCAAAAATGAATATTCATTTCCTTTTCATTTCTTAACTAGCAACAGCCAAGATGATGAACTCCTTGATGCTTCTCATTTTGCAGTAAGGACTTATTTTAAGTGTCTAGAAAAATATAAATAGTGCTCTTCCAAGAGAGATGATAGCTGGAATGGCAATCCGTATTCCACTGACAGGAGCTCCAAAATTGTCTAGTCGTCTAACTCATACCCACAAAACGCATAGACCCATAGCCTAATCCAATTAAACAACAAAAAACGAAGGTCATAAAGCTCCACAATTATCAACGAATAAGGACCTAGCTTGGAGTCAGCAAGCTATCTGCCGCAATGTCTAGCTAAAAACAATCTAATTCAGATAATCATAGGTCGATGACATAATTTATTTAATTAATTCGTTCACAAACTAATCCATACATCTGTACATACAAATGCAATCAAGTATTGTCATCATGAATCGGATTTAGTCACACTCAAATCAAGCATAAGACAAAAAGACAAAAACTATAAGATTATTGAAACAAACAAAACACAAATCCAAGTCTAGTCCAAAATGCTTAAATGAACCACGAATTATACCACACGCAAATCACACACAAGAAAAAAACACTATAAGATATCCGAATACCGCTTGGGAATCTCCTCCACCAGCTCCCTCTTCACCTCCCCAGGATAATCGCACCCGGCAACATAATTGTGCAAGTTCACCGCCGCAACCTCTGGAGCGCACGAATTAATCGCATACGCCAGCGCCCCGCCGGCCGCCCCGAGCGCAGCCGCGCAACCTGCCCCCGCGATTCGGCTCCCCCCCAGCCGAAACCCCAACCCGTACCCGGCGGCCAGCGCCCCGGCAACGACCACCAAGGACGACGCGAGCCGCACGGGCGGGGCCATGGCGTCCACGGCCGCCTGCAGCGTGGTCAGCTTCTTCTTGCCCCCGAAAACCGATGGGCTCACGGGGGCCCCCTCGGGGCGGGTGGCGGCGGGGGACTCGGGTTCGTCGGTG